>BHFT01060359.1:0-18973 GCA_004320025.1 Laticauda laticaudata
TTGCCAACACCAACAGCATCAGCAAGTGGGTCAGAGAAGTGGGTACAGCGGCCCATCATTGGAAGAATAAAATGCGAGGAGTCCTCAGGTGCCCCACCATACCTGAACAAGGCTGGGAGAAAAAACACTTGCAAAGAACAAATAGGCGGTATCAAGAGGGAACCTTCCCCACACCGTGGTGGGAGCCATAGATGGGAAGCACGTGGCCTGCAAACAAGCGCCACCCAACTGCAGGGGTCCGCTGTATTACAACTACAAAAGGCTCTCTTGCCAGTGTCCATCCTTTTTGCCCCATGGGTGATGCTGGACTGGCAAGTTCATCTACATCAATGCTTCAGCAGGGTCAGCTTCAGATGGCCAGGTATAAACGCCAAGGTGACCTCAAGGATGGGCTGGAACGCAAACCTGGCATCATGGGTTTTTCCAGGTTCCAGATCCCCCTTACCAATGACACCACAAAAGATTGCCCTACTTCACGTTTGTGTGATTACGCATTCTCCCTCAGAACCACCTCATGAAGCCTTACAGTTCAAGATACCTCACGCCATGAAGACGTGAGGTTCTTCACACTACAGGCTGTACCAGGGCAAGACGGACAGGCAAACCCACACTAAGACACTGGTCAGGCCAAGAGAACAGCGCTACACAACTTCCACGGACTCCCTGGCACCACGGTTCCTCACGCATCTCACAAATCCTCACCACTCATGCAAGCATGACCAGGGCACCTGTTGAGGAAAGCATTGTGGAAAAGCTCGCTGCCCTGCACTGCCTGCACAATCCTTCCCATGCGCAAACCCACCCTCGCAACGCCCCTAAGCCCAGTGTTGCAGACATAGACTTTGTTCAAACCGTCAACAAGAGAATGGGGAACATGGAGCCCTGGTGAATGGAGGCAAGGACATAAGCCTGATAGACACCTGTGATGTACCAAGGCACCCACCAGAGCTTCACGTGGAAGAGTAAGAAGAAGCGCCAACCTCTGAAGAGACTGGTGCAACTCCCCAGACTGAACACGTTTGGAACAAAGTGCCAAGACAGGAGTGAGGTAGGCGATGATCTAATGGATGCATTCTTGAGGTTATCATAATAACACCTGATGAGATTGCTGCCATGTATTTGAGTTGGTCCTAAAGGCAACTAGGGCATTATAAGAGCTTCGTTTATTTTTAAAAATGTGTTGCATCAATGAATAAACTTGTTGTCTGCATAATAAACGGCCAATTATGTGTGGCAGCTGGGGTGTGGACCATACAGTCCCACTATGGTTGCACACATGGAGGTTTATCTGTCCCACAACTATTACCTTATCATCCCACACAGCATGCAGAAGCCTTAACCATTTTTTCACTCTCTCTCACACTCTCACGAAAAAAAATGAACCACGTAAACTAAGTGTCTTAACCGCAAAGATAACTTTGTTAAACTTTCCTTAGGTAAACTTTATGACTTATATTAAATAAGCAAAAATGAACCAAGTAAACTTGTATTAAGTGTCTTTAAACAAAAGATAAACCTTTTTAATGTAAACTTTTATGACCTGTATTAAATAAGCAAAATGAACCAAGGGTCTTAAGTCCAAAGATAAAACTTAACAAGTAAAACAACCTCAGTCTCTGACACTATTCTTCAGTCACTCTGAGTTCATGCCAATCGGTCTCAGCTGTTAAGCAGGCAGGGACTGTGGAGGCTGGCTGTGGCCGAGTGCTGGTTGAGGCACCATTGGGGTGGCCTGGCCCGAGGGGCTACAACAGGTGGTATGGATTT
Organism: Laticauda laticaudata; assembly: GCA_004320025.1. NCBI lineage: Eukaryota > Metazoa > Chordata > Lepidosauria > Squamata > Elapidae > Laticauda > Laticauda laticaudata. The sequence continues at coordinate 1,768 of BHFT01060359.1, forward strand.
TGTTCAGGAAACTATCCGAGAGCTGACTCAGTCCCTGTGAGGTTGAGAGGCCCTTCATCAGGACTTGAGGATGTCAGCCCAATTACTAATGACAGATGTGTCCATTGCACAGGCTTGGCTGTGAGGAGTGAGGAAGGTTTGGGGAGGAGTGTAGTGGAGCTGTCTGCGTCTGCAGTTGGGTGAGCGACTGGCGTCTTGTCGGTATCCGCCATGAATCTGGACCCTGGACTGGGAAGTTCTGCTTCTGCTGTGAAGTCCTGGTAATCGTCGCCTTGGTAGGTGAAGGGGCTGTTTGAAAGCCGCAGAAGGCTGTGACATCAACCTGGAGCGAGACTGGTGGAGGAAGGCAGACCTGGACTGGGTAGGGCAGCGTTCAGCTGGGCCTTTGAGGGTTTGTGACAGGACACTTCATCATTGGGCCTTGGGCAGGTCCCTCAGGATCTGCTGGCTCACGTAGGTGCTGAAGGTGTTCCGGCCGAGGATGCTCTGTCCAAGATGCACCAGCTTAGAGAGAAGTTTCGTGCTGGTTCTTTCATGTTCCCCTGATTCTCCAAAAACAGGGGAACACTGCTGGGTCCTGCCCTCCAGCTCTGCCTCTCTGCCTGCCATCCTCTGGAAGCTAGGAGTTGTGGGGGGGGTTGGCCTCTGCGGTGGCTGCTTTTTCCCTCCATTTGTGCAGCAGGGAGTGCAGCATGTCTGGTCCGGGGGTCCTCTGCGTGGGCCCTTGAAGACACCTGCCTGGACAGGGTAGCTGGCTCCTTGCTGGAAGAGGACTGTCGTCGGTGGAGCGGTCCTGAGAGGGAGAGGGGGTCTCAGACGGGGCTTGCTCCCCGGATGGGCGGATTCTCACCCTCCAGGAAACTGCACTTGGCCATGACGTACATCTCACCGGTCAGTGACAGCTTGACAGCAGCTTCCCAGATTTCTTGAGGTGTTTACAGCTTGCCTACCCAGGTGTGCATTGTGCTCTCCCAACATCCCAGGACAGTTACTTCTGCAGTTGTAACCCCAGCTCTCTGCCTTGTCTTTCCAAAGCTGCCTGCTTCCTTGCTTGTGTGTCCGATACAAAGTCTGTGGCCCTTTCTCCAGAGGTACTCGTTCTCTCCCTCCGCTCTCATTCCAGCACCTCCTACCTCAATCGGTCCTCGGAAACGGTTGTACTGTTTCCTACCTCTTCCCTTCCTGCTTCCCTTGCCTCTTCCTCCCTACTGTTCTATGTAAAATTTTTGCCACTTTTTGGAGCGGATGACAATGGATGGAGCCACCCCCAAAATTTTGCTCGTCCGCTGTGTCCTTTGTGCATACCTTTTGCATCCCTCGGCCAGTGGGACCGGGCCTTTAGGAAGTGAGAAACAGAAGAGTATTCTTCTTCCTTTGACCTTGCTTCTATAATCTCTGCTAAAAGGAAGAAAATTTGATAATGGCTGCTAATACCAACAGAAGGCATTCAGTGCAGAAAAATTTCAGGCTGTTGGTTCAGTCAGGCAGACTCTTGTGTTGCTCAGCTTTGTGGACTGAGGGGAATGTCTACATATGGAACCTTCCCTGCAGACTGTCTTATTTCACATTCTTATTGCAATTTGCAATGTAGGGTATAATAGAGGTCTGAAAAGTTGGCAAGTCACCCTTCAAATGATGTTATAGGTTGTATCTTTATACTAATGAAAAGTCATTATTTTGTAAGAAGGAAGCCTTGAACATTGGAAAAGACAAAAGTGATGGGCCCTCTGGGAATGAGACTTTATTCCCTTATGTAAAAATATTGAATTGATGTATAAGCATAGAAAATTAGTAAAAGGGTAGGATTTTTTTTTTAATTGTTACTATTTGTTACCTTGGTCCTCTCACAAAACAACGTCCTGAAAGCTGCAATGGGATAGAGTTCCCAATTGCTGTTCAGATTCAACTATTTATTGTGTGAGGAACCAGTCTTGAATGGGCCTACATTTCACTGAGCTGAGGAACATTTGGACTAAGTATGATATTTGCAAGCAAGAATATTCAACTATTTTTTCAGTATTCAATGATTTGGTTTGTTCTTGTTCAGACTGACTGCTCTTGCAATAGCTGTGGAAATGGATGGCTTTGGGACCTTGCAAGCTTTATTTCAATTCAGCCTGAGTGCCCAAGAATCCTTCTAGCCAAGGCTAGAGAAGACTATAAACCAAAGTCAGCTGGGATCTCTCTCTCTTTTCTTCCCCCTCCCTCCTCCTCCCTCTCTCTCTCTCTCTCTCTCTCTTTCTGTGTGTATGTGTATGTATGTGTAAGCATGAGGCCTTGAAAAGTTGACTTTGTTGATGGAGTAAATTTCTCTCCATAGAGATTCTGAAGAAAGCTGTAAACTTGTGGAATAAGTTGTAAACTTAGAAGAAAAGTGTTTATGCATTGAAGGAAAAATAGTTCAGCCAAACTTCAGCCACTTTGGTGTCTCAGTTTGGAAAGTCTATTTCAGGAGGTTGGGGCAGTTGCATGTCGATTGGGAATTGTGTACATCTAGATCAGACGTGTCAAACTTGAGTTCATTGAGGGCTGCATCAAGCTTTTGTTTAACCTCTGGGGGGGCTAGTTAGCATGGCCAGGGTGGGTGTGGCCAGCTTGACATCATGCAGCCCTCTTGGGCTCCATTTTCCCTGGTAGAGGGCTGTGAGAGGCCATTGCAGCCAAATGCAGAGTCCACAAAGGCCGTGTGCAGCCCTCATGAGCTCCATTTTCACTGGAAGAGGCACTGCAGGTCGGTCCTTCACTGTGTCCAGGTTGGCCCCATGGGCCAGATCTAAGCCCCCCACAGGAAGATCCAGCTTTTGGGCCTTGAGTTTGACACCCCTGATCTAGATGGAGAACAGGGGGAAGAAATTACTCCTTGCTTGTGTTCTTAACAGAACTGAAAAACTGACCAAATAGTATACTACTAAATTACCCAATGTGTAGTCAGTTGCGCATACCTCTTAAAAGATTTTAAGATAAATACATGATTTCACACTGAATTCTTTGATTGTTTGGTACTTAGAATCTGCTTCAAAATCTTCTCCAAGATCAGTTTGTCAAATACAGAATAAACAGGCTGCACTGGAGCTACAAGAAATTTAATTTAGTGTTAGTGTTGAATATGAGATTGCCCCAGGAGAAGGCAGTTCCTTTAGGACTTGTGCAAGCAGGCTTACTATTCAGGTGATATATATGCATTGGACCAGATCTCTCTAGTGTTCCGCTTGCTTACTACCTTGCTCTTGAAATGTGTCTAGTGGCCCCATCTGGTGGCCATATCTGTGTTAGTTAACACAAAAAATGCAACTTTTCAAGCTAACTTCTGTTTTGCTTGTGGCAAGAATGGCTGATAGTCTTCTTTGATGCAAATGGAGATTTGGTTTACGATTAAGGAAGGATTCAAAAAGAAGAGCCAGTTTAGTTTAGTAGTTAAGGCATCAGGCTAGAAAGAGACTGAGTTCGTCATAAAAGCCAGCTGGGTGACTTTGGGCCAGTCACTCTCTCAGCTCAACTCACCTTACAGAGTTGTTATGAGGAAAATAGGAGAAGGAACAAGTATTAGGAATGTTCACCTTATTTCTAAAAATAAAAACAAAATTAAAAAAGCAATCTTTTTCCTCTGAACAGGTATTGTTAGGGATGTTTTTAACCACTCTCTGAAGGTCCTAACAAGCTGAAGATGCCAACAGTTGAAGTTCTCCTGGAACTTACCGTAATTTTGATGGTAACCAATCTCAGCAGAAACCCTGAATCCTGTAATATGAAGACAGGTTCATCCAAGTCAATTGTACTTTTATAGCAGAATTCAATGGGAGCAGATGAGTTATGCCCATCTTTCAATTGCATGATAAGCTGGCTATCACTGGCACCATTTTGTGACGGAAAATTTTTACCTCTGCTGATTTTACAAATGTTAGCTACTCTTATTCTTTTCAAAACTATTAGCATTTTAAGAAAGAAAAGTTCAGGGAGAAGAATCAAAAAACACTTCTTAAAACCAGCTTTCTTATTAATCTTGTAAGGATTTCGGCTGACAATGGTGCTGTTTATTTTCACAGAACAGTGAAGTTGGAAGGGACCTTGGAGGTCTTCTAGTCCAACCCCCTCAAGCAGGAGACCCTATGCCATTTTCATAATAATCAAATCATGAAATTATCTAAATCATGAATTTTATGTACCGCATTTATCTGCAAGGGAACATAGTGGCCAGTGTTCAAACTGCTTATTTCAACAGGCTGTTGAAAAATAAGAATGGAGGCAGATTTTGGGGACGGATACAATCAGCCAACAGAGGAGGCAGTAATTGTGATCAAGTTGCCTGCCAGTTTCAGCTGGGAGACTAAAAGTCAGGCAACTGCTGTGCACATCTGGATTAGATTGTGTGTCAGAGAAGTTATGTGTCTAGTATTTGAGGTAACCTATATGAGAGACACTTAAAAAATGTGCAGTGACTCAATTATCACACAGGATCTATCAATCTCTTCCAAACTAGTGGTTGTCTGCAAACAAAATTTTTCCACCCAATGCTCAATGTTAAGTTGCAGTGATTCCATACCTTCACAGTCCCAAGGAATAGGGTTGGCAAATAAAGTGGTATCTGAATGTTTACTGCTAACCTATAATGATTTATACCAGATTCCCACTGAATTGTACCAGATTCCCACTGAACTCCTGCACTTTGTGGAAGGAATATTCTGAGGACAAATAAAAGTTGCTGCCATTGATACTACTACCTTTTACAAAGCAAGATTAACTGTGGAATTAATTATATGTTATAGGCTACCAATTTAAAAAATAAGGATATCTATAGTGATGAGGCTAACTGGAATTTATTCTATGCTCCTTACCCTAGTTTCATGAAAATAATATTCTATGTGCCCCTGTGATTTAGTAGAACTTCCTCTTGTATCTATAGATGGTCACAGATGGAACGAGAATGCCAGAGTCTTTTCTCATATACTCATCTAGTTTTTAGACACTTTTTCAACAGTTTTCTGGCAATTTAAAATTAATGTTCCTATGATTGTCTAAACCATCAGGCTACCTATTTTGCATCATAGATGCATGGAAGTCAGCTCCACGAGAACATATGATATTCATAGATGTGCTGTTTGGGACAAGAGGGAATGGCGAAAATAAAAATGGGAAGCGAGTTAGGACCCAAAAAGATTTACAGTACATGATATTCTATCACATTTTAAGGTGCCACTAGACTTTTTTCATATGAGAGACTATTGCTCTTCTTGAAAAGATTGTGGTCATTAAAGAATCTCACACCATTAGACTCAGCCTTTCCACTATCAATTTTATAATTCATATCTGGCATACTGAAGGTAATAGGAATTGTGCTGGAATCTAATTCCTGTGGAGAGGCTGTTCAACGGTGGCTCTAGACCAGGGGTGTCAAACTCACCCACACCCAGTTTAGCAAAGGGGAAAAAAGTCACAATACGTTATGTGACAACGCATGTTTGACACCCCTGCTCGAGATTAAAAGCTGCCCAAAAGCACTTGTCAGTTCTAGGCTCCTGCAAATTGATGGATTGATGGTTTTCATCTCTGTGAAATCTATTGGAACAACTGATACCCACATATATGGCTAAATATCAACCAAGGCAATGCTGTGAAGTGTGACAAGTACTATTCATGAGGATTAAGTCAGAGTGAGCTACTTTACTGGAGCAAGACTATGTTTATAGCCATGCACCTATGCAAGGAATCCTTGGTGTTGGAGTAAAGAGAGCAGGCTGATTTTAACACAAACAGTTGGCAGTTCCCCCACTTTCCAAATTAGTGCTCAAATTTGCTCTTTATACATAAATTTAAGTGGATCCAAATAAAGGGCAGTTTACTTGGCAGTTTGTTAAACTCCAACCCAAATGCTTTAGGATAATCTTGGAACACTTTTTGGAGGCTAGTGACTTTAAATGAAAGGGGAAAGATAGGAGCTCCCCCCACCCAAATGCTTTCAAAAGCAAACCAGGAGCTATGGTGTTTCCAGCCTTCCTCTGCTGTGTTAACCTCCCTGACAGATGGAAAATTATTCCGCCCCGCACATGAGCCTAATGAATCTCAGATTAGACCTGAATTCCATCTCATTTTGTGCATCCTGAAACAAATGAACAAACAGACTCTTCCTACTCATAGTTTGTTCTTTATCTCCCATGGGGGGAAGTGTCCCATTTCCCAGCCCAAACTTAATTAGCAACATAGTATGTTTATTCCTGCTCTGGGCTTCTCAAAGATAGAGCAGATAGTCCCACTCAAATGCTGGCAGAAGCATTTGAGACAAAGCCTAACATCCATTTGGGCTGTAGCCTCTTTGGACAGTGACTAGCTATAGTAGAAAAGCTGAGAAATAAAAACACCCTCGAACAGAAGCCACTTTAAAAGCATGCAGAAAAGAGGGAGAAGCAATATTATTCTTTCCTTTAGATTGGGGTGTCTGTGTTTCAGTTGATTTGGGCCATCCTCATGATCATTTTCACCAATCTCCTTCAAGCTGGAGAGACAGCATCTGCTTTTTGTCTCTTGCTTATCCTTTTTAACATATTTGTGATTATTTATATGCCACAGCCTGTAGTCAAAGATCATGATGCTATTGATCTTTGTAAAGCAGTTTTAGAAATGACTGCTTCCCTTTTAGATTGTCTATTTAAAGACAAGATCTTTAAAAGATTCTTCAGGACATCTCCAATAACTTTAACGTTTGACTCATATTAGGTAGAATTAATATGAAAGGGAGGATGTGAAAAAATAGCTTGTAAACACCCCATGTCCATTGCATAGGACTAAACATCCAGTTTAGCAGTCACTGTTGAATCCTAGAAGGCCTATTAAAATGCAACTGTTGGCTCCATGCAACAGATCCTCTGGTTCAGCTTCACCTGTAGAAGAATCCTTTTCAGTGATCTACAGACTGCTCCACATGAGCAGGATATAGGCCAATTCAAGAGACAGACTACTGCTGCCATCCCATGCACAACCTTTTCAAATTGCAGCTGTGACAGGGCACAGGTCTAGAGGGAAATTTCCAGAGCTTGAGAAGAATAACTGGCAGTAAAGGTTCTCAAGGGAAGAGGGCAAAAAATGCTAAAATAAAATAATGCAAAATTCTGGAGGCTGCAGCTGGTTTCTTCTGTATTGCTGTGGATACGTTTCTTTTCCCAATATGTAATGTGGATTTTCTCCAACCCCTTCCACAGGTTCATTGTCTTCTTTCCATTCTTACCAGTTCATTTACTATAATTAACTGTTCTAAACACACCACCATGCACACAGTTTAATAGTATTGATATATTTTATCTTAAAGACAATTTACTTGCAGAATACAAAAATATGCCCAAGGAGGACATGGTGCCTGTTTTCCCTAAAAGGTTTCCAGTGCCAGGACACAAGAAACAGCAAGGCTCAGCAGAAGCCTCACACGCTCTGCGTTTGAGGTATGATCCAGAGATCTGCAAGCTCCATATCTTACCTGGAATTAGTGTTTTAGAGATACAGTAGATGGGCTGAGGCTGTAAGGTGTATGTGAAGAAGATGTTATTAACTACTGTAATGGATTGTGGCACAGGGGAGAGGCCCAGAATTTGAGAATGACCACATAGGTGAAAGAATATAAATAACAAGAAATGAACTGGGCCAACCCTAGGAGATAGGTCAGCAGGACAAAATTAGTTCAGACAGACATTAAGAAGGGTATGCCCATATCTAGACAACAAAGGACTTCTGTTGCTGCCCTTCCTCCTGGAAAAAGTCCCCAAATTTGGGGGGAAAAAACTTACTTTGAAAACAGGTGTTTGCTATAGCCAGTTTAGAAAAGGAATGTTCTAGAATCAATGGGGTGGAGGAGAAAATGCCACTGAATTAATGATTCAACACAGTTCCGTCCCCTGAAAGAGAGCGCGCGCACAATAGCCTTTGTACTGTCCACACATATCATGAGTTGGCAGGGATTAAAAGCCCAAATATAGAGTTAAAAAGGGCAGGGTGGATAAGGTTGAAAACTACATGTGTTTCTGAGAGTGTAACATTCAAACAACAGAATGTGCCAGACCCATCCATAAGGATCAGTACTTGGGAGTTAGATGTATGCTATATGTGCTCTCTGTAGCAATTGACTGTATGTGAATTATTTTCCAGCCACAATATTTGAGGTCATTGATCAAAAACAGATCAAGTTCAGCAACTGATGCCTAGCAGAAATCAGTTATACTTCATAGTTGGAATCTCAACTGACTGCCACTCATACACATCTAATACATGTCGGTAATGGGATGGAACAAAAAGTTATTTCTTTACCTAGTTTGCACTAACTTTGAGCAGAAGCATCACTGTTGCATCTTCTAGCTAATGTAAGTCACCAGGATCAAGGAGATAGAGACGTTCCTAAATAGGAGGGGCTATTTTTTTAATGTGCCTCGTACCAACACAGATGAACTGGGAAAGGGTGATCAAGCTTTCAGAAGAACTAGGAAGTGTGCATCTCCTCAGGCATCAACCTGCTCAGAGCAAATATGCAGAGCTAGGAGCTAGAATCCCTCCTCCAGTTTTATTAAGAGCTGAAAAAGGCAATTCCGTCCATCCCTCCTTCCTTCAGCTCCCATGGAGAATATCTGATTCTCAAAACAAGAACAGCTGATCATCCATCTAAATCTGAATTGCTATTTCAGTTAGGCTCGCTCTCAAACCAGAATAAGCTCAGAAATCCAACCTGCAGCAGCCATAATTCTCTAAGAAATAGCAAACTGTATGAAGTAACTGGTAGCACCTAACTCAGACTAGAACACAGAGCAAACTGAATGGCTTGGTTGTACCCAGGGATGAGGGAATTTCCAACAACGGGGCTGGAAGCAAGCAACAGAAATTCTGCCCCCAGTTCACATTACACTCCAGTCAATAATGTAGATTACTTATAGCTCTAGGATCCCTTCCAAATCAGTGGGCCCAGCATCAAAGGGAGGGGCACTGTAGTGTTCCAGATTCACTGTTCTGTCCACAGTTTCTGTGGGAGGGGGAGTCTAGTATGTTTACAGTCCTAGTAGCGCCCAACCTTGGCATCTCCAATGCTTCCCCAGACATCAAAGACAAACTCATCCGGGAAGGCAAAATCACCCAGCTGCTCATCCAATGCTTCTGCAAATTCATCAGGGTTTTGCTTGTCCTTGCCCAGCTCCACCATGGTAGCAGCTACAGAGGAAGACAAAAAAAAATCAGAAATCAGCATTAATTCCATCCTCAAACACTTTATGGGGCTTTTTGCACATAGTTTATAGAACTAAATGTAAATATAAGGAAGGACGCAAGGAAACCCTCACATTTATTTCTATTCCTAAGCACAGGAGTAAAAACAGGCAGGAGTCGGCTGTGATCAGCCACAACTCACTGCTTGCCTTCTCTCAGCAATTTAGCACGCAGATTTTTTTTTTAAAAAAAGCTTACCTAACTCTGTGTCACGGATACCCATGTAGCTCTCCAGAAGGTCATCAACCTTCTCAATGGCCTTTTCCTCAAATGCAGAGGGCTGTGAAGAAAACAAAACAAAACCACACTTGTCAAAATAGCAACAATATTCCCCTTCTGCTAACTGAAAAAACAATCCACATAATTATACTCAGTAAGACAGAAGTGATGGTGGTTACAGTGCAGCAAAGTACCTTGGTAGAGATAGGAAAAATAAATTAAGAGAGACAATGTGAAAAGATTTGCAAATGTAAGCTTGGCAGAGCAGCCAATTTTTATTACTGCTTACTGCTGATTCAGTCATTCCCTCCTCTCGCCACTTCTTTTTTTTTTTGCCACACAGAATGAGGAAGGAAGGTGAGACATAGAAAGATGAGGCAGCAAAAGTGATGCTTGGTGCATTGCAGGACATCCTTTTCAACTGAGCTTATCCTTGGCTGGAAGAAAGAGCTTCATTTTCCAGAGCTACTTATCTTTCTGACCAATGTAGTTGAGGCCTTGGAATACACACCTGTTCTTCCACGGTGGCTGGACCCTTGGCCCGTAGACGCAGAGTGCTCCTTCCTGTGCCAAGTTGAGCACATCCGCTGTTTTTGCCTCCTTTGGACCTCTGACTGATCATGTCTAGAACAGAATAAGACAACGTTTGCTGAGGTTTTGTTTGGTTTGCACAGCAGAAGCCCCAGCTTAAAAACCAACATAGGAAAGCTTAGTTTCATTGTCCTCGAGCAAGAACTTCATGAAAAATGCTTATTTATCATTAGTCAGCATTATGTGTTCATAATCAAGGGTTATTTTTCAAGTCTGTGGTGTGTCACTGCTGACCCACATTTATTAGATTTTCAGTAACTTGTTAACATCATAGAAACACCATCATATCATATACATAGACTCTGACCCACACAGATTATTGGCATACTGAAATGTTTATGAATTTAAACTCAAAGACTATCAGTAGTCCAAATCCCCAGCAAAGAACATTGAATCCTTTGATACCGGTGACTGTTAGTAAAAAAAATGTGGTTTCAAAAATGTTAATTATAAGAGTCTGGAAAGAGCATTATAAAATTGTATTTCCACAGTGCACATGTAGGTGCACATGTAGGGACTGTCATTGGAAATGGGAACGCTACTTGGGATAAAATATGTGAGACTATATATACTCTTCAAAATAGGAAAGTTCTGCAAAACATAAAAAAGAATCTGAATTGCAATACCAATCATAGGACAATACACCCGCAACTGGAAGAGTGAAATGTCAGGGAATTGAATTTTAAGTGATGCTTCTAAAATATAATTACTATCCAATGCAGATCTTTCACATTCATTCCTCACTGATTCCAAATAGGGAAATAATGATAACCACCAAGTTTATTTACCCCAGTAGTAATTTTCATACATGTAGTTGTACATTTTTTCTGGCATGGCCTATTGTAAATCTGAGCATATTTAAAGAATAGAATTTCACCTAAGGGATAAATTAGAGTTCCTATGCCAAAGATGATGTTGCACCCATCAGATTAAATAATGCCTTTTGTGGTCCCATAATACTTTTGCCTTTAGGGACCCTTCCTTCCATTAAAATGGTATTTCAAATTATATTTTATATGATTCGAATGTTTTTTTCATATTTTTACAAAGAAATAAGAACAGAAAATAATCCAAATATTTTTGTTGTTGTTAGTTGCAAAGTCGTGTCTGACCCATCCCAACCGCATGGACAAAATTTCTCCAGGCCTTCCTGTCCTCTACCATCCTCCGCAGTCCATTTAAGCTCATGTCTACTACTTCAGTGACTCCATCCAGGCACCACATTCTCTGTCGTCCCATTCTTCTTTTGCCCTCAACTGTTCTAGCATTAGGCTCTTCTCCAGTGAGTCCTTCCTTCTCATTAAGTGGACAAGGTATGTGAGTTTCATCTTCAGGATCTGGCCTTCTAAAAAGCAATCAGGGTTGATCTCCTCTAGGACTGCCGGTTTGATCGCCTTGCAGTCCAAGGGACTCACAGGAGTCTTCTCCAGCACCATAGCTCAAAGGCCACAATTCTTTGGCACTCAGCCTTTGTTATGGTCCAACTTTCACATCCATACAATGCAACTGAGAAAACCATAGCCTTGACTGTACGCACTTTTGTTGGCAGGGTGATGCCTCTGCTTTTCAGTATGCTGCCTAGATTGGTCTGGTATTCCTATCTCTTTAAGGACTTGCCACAATTAGTTGTGATCCACACAATCAAAGGTTTTAATATAGTCAAATATTATTTTGTAATAATAATTTAAGAGTTGCAGATTAATTATGTCTATCATTACTAAATTTTAGAATTCACATTTTGGTGGGCCCTAAGCACTGCACCTCTTGTACCTAACAGATAAGTTGTTCCTGGCACCCATGGCAAATTAGAACAGAGTGCTGCTTCCAGCAGAACAAAAGGGAAATCTGTAGTTTGCCAACGGATCCGCATCTCTTCAGAAAGGAAAAAGGCCAAACAAAATCCAGCTCTATAATTAACCAAGGAAGCATGACCAAAAAAGTTAAGCAGATGCAATACATGGAAATGTTTGCATATTTAAAGAAAGCTGTCACAAAGACTTTGCACAAGTTACTTGTCATGGTTCCAGGTATCATTGCGTACCTTCTATGAAAAGAATGTGTACTCCTTGACAAATTGCAGTCCCCATTTCCTTTGGATAGCCTTAGCAGAGTCTTTCCAACTTCAGGGCAAATTTAGACAGATCCTTCAATTAAGTATAACTTTACCACTGCCAAGGTTTGCTGGAGAGGAATAAAACTGGCACTAAAATGTGTCCTTGCTCACTTCCTATAAACAAGATTTGAAGTGGTGAAACTATGTGCCATAAGAGTCCTAATCTCTTTGCTATTTCCCTTGTTCTGCAATCTCTTGTGTCTTTTGACATTGCTGATTTGCCATCAATCCAGTAGCAATTAAAGGCCTGCTCTTTGCATATGACTGTCTAAAAATGGTTTGGTTGATTGAACACTAAACAAAATAAAAAATAAAACTCAAAACAATTCAGTTCAAAGTGATTCCTGTAGAGTACATGTAGAATTTATTTTCTGGCTTCCAGATACATTGCAATGGAAACAATCTTTGTTTTTGTTTTTTTAAGAAAAGGATTAACCCCAACATGTTTTGTATTATATGGAGAAAATTTCATTTCAAAGGGAATAATAATTTCAGATATTGTTCTGCAATTCTATTTAGCATGCTTGATAAGGATCCAAATGAGAAGATTCCATTTACACAGTGATTCCAATTTAACTTTTATTTCAATGGGTTCTTGAGGCAATCTTTTTGCCTTCCTCTCTCCCCAGTCACAAGCGCTTTTCAAATCAGCAAAGGAACTGTTCATCCTTAATTGTATATGCAATAGAATATTTAGCAACTCATTTTCAAAAACTAAAACTAGTTTCTGGCAAATTACTGCTATTTGTAACTGTCTTATGGAGAATCCTTCACAATTTAATACAAATGATAAAGACAAACATGTCTATTTAGCCTTAAAGCTGAGGTATGTTCTACTTCTGGCATTTTTCATTTCTATCCTAATTAAATTACTATAAAAGTTATCTAGAAACAAGATTTAAACAAAGTAAAAACATGTTTCTTCTGAGTCTGATTTTAAACATCTGCCAGACAAGATGGCTTCTGAATATAAGCCTTAAACATGCTGGAATTTTTCATACTTCTAAAAGGGGAAGAATGCCAGCTTCCCGAAGAGAATTTTTCTATTATTACTCGCTGTTTTTGCTTACTGTTTGTCTCTCTGAAATCGGATATTCTGTCCTCTTTCTTTAATTTCTCTTGGGCTAGCAGAAAGCATAACTTTTGACAGGTGAATCCCTCCCCCATTAACCCTTAAAAGAAAAGATTGTGAAGCCAGACTCCAAGTTATTAAAAATGGGCAAGAAGAGGACAGATATAGAGGTGATTTCAAATCTATCAAGTAAAACATTTCTTTCTTTATCAACCACTGGTGCAAACTATAAACGGAGAGCAAAGTAAGAAATATACTGTAGCATTAGTTCTCAAATCTACTACCTGATATTAGTTATCCACTGAAGCAATAAAGTACTCACAAAAAAGGAGAAAAAGTTGACAATTATTTTTATTGTATTTGTGGCACTCACTTAGTTGCATCAAACATTTACCTAAATATTTTTCCCTAAAAAGCTAAGTAACCTGCCTACAAATTAAAATCACCACTTTAAAAGAAACTGGTATACAGATAGTCTTCAACTTATGACCACAATTAAACCCAGATTGTCTGCTGTTAAGCAAGACATTTGTTAAGTGAGTTTTGCCCCATTTTACGACCTTACTTGCCACAGCTACTTAAGTGAATCGCTGCAGTTGTTAAGTGACAAGGTTGTTAAGCGAATCTGGCTTCCCCACTGACTTTGCTGATCAGGAGGTTGCAAAAGGTCAGGAGGTCACAAAATGACCCCCATGGACACAGAAATGGTCATAAATATGAATCAATTGCCATGTGTCCGTATTTTAATCATGTGTCCACAGGAGTGCTGCAACAGTCATAATGGTGAAAAATGGTCATGAGTCACTTTTTCAGTGCCATTGTTACTCCGGTCACTGAATGAACTGTTGTAAATGGTGTACTACCTGTACGGTAATGACTTTTAAGAGCAGTTTTAGGAAGCGAGTGAAACAAATGCTGAAGCTTTCAAATGTATCTCGCTCCCTTAAAGAAAGCACTAAATCTGTTCTAAATTTGGGAGGTAGCACCACGTGTGTGGTCTTGGAAGAAGAACTGGCAGGTTAAAGTTCCAATTTAGATTGGAAGGACACTCTATTCTAGGAATGGAGCTGGATGAGACATAAATTCTTTCGAATGATGTTTCAAGAATAGTTCACAGTTGCCAGATTGCAAAATAAACACCATAAACTAGATGTGAGGATTACAGCAATCTCTGAGTACGTATGTTTATCTAGGGCCAAGCAGATTTAAAAATCATATGGGGGGGGACACATCTGGAACAAGTAATTGGTCTGGAGAGTGGTTTTTCATGGCCCCACGACAGAACTGATAGACAGACAAGAGAAATACTGTCAGAGATGGAGTAAAAGTTGGAGAAACAGCTGAAAGATAATCCTTGACTTACAATCACAATTGAGCCCAACATTTCCATTGTTAAGTGAGGCATTTGTTAAATGAATTTTGCTCCATTTTACCACCTTTCTTGCCACAGTTGTTAAGTGAATCACTGCAGTTGTTAAGTTAGTAACTCAGCCGTTAAATGAATCTGGCTTTCCCGTTGATTTTCATTGTCAGAAGGTCGCAAAAAGTGATCACATGATCTGATCTGGGGACACAGCAATGAACGTCAGTATGAACCCATTGCTAAGCATCTGAATTTTGATCACATGATCACGGGGATGCTAGAATGCTTGTAACTGTGAAAAATGGTCATAATTTTTTCATTGCCATTGTAACTTTGAATGGTCACTAAACAAACTGTTGTAAGTTGAGGACTACCTGTATTATCAAAGTAGCTACAAACTCAGAATCTGAAATTGTAAGAAAAGGTAACAGAATATCCCAGAGTGAAAACTTTGCATTTATTCTATTTAATATTTACCGTAGTATTTATCTGATTTGTCAATCGCTTACAAGATATAGGTATAAGAATAAAAATAGTTTTGAATACATGAGATACTTATAAGAAAAATAAAAAGAAACAATAGGACAGGGATGGTAGGCACAATTGGTGCGCTTATGCATGCCCCCTGCAGACCTCTTAGGAAGGGAGTGAGGTCAATAGTAGACAGTCTAAGGTTAAAGTCTTTGGGGTTTGGGGAAGAAACCACAGAGTCAGGTAGAGTATTCCAAACATTGACCACTCTGTTGCTGAAATCGTATTTTCTGCAGTCAAGTTTGGTTCGGTTAACCTTGAATTTCTTTTGCCTCTAGGCCTTCCTTTGTAAAATGAAACTAGGGTATAACTTTACTTATACATTTTTGTATCAGCTAACAGCATAATTCCAAATTTAGAAAACAATAACAGGCTTCGTCTTGATTTTAAGCACCAATATGCTTCTTTTGTCTTTATTATTTTCAAAAGTACCAACAGTTTATTGGTTCACCTTAGCTACAGTGACTCCCAGCAGTCCTTTAAGCATTTCAAATAGGATCCTTTCCAAACCTTACCTGTGTTTAAAAATGCTTGGGACTGAGCTGGCAAAGTGACAAACACATACTACATTCTACATTCCTTCTCTATATGGCCTCTTTCTGTATCTTAGCAAAAGAGGGAAAAATATGTAGCATGAGCTATAGGTGTATTATATATACTAACCAATCATGCACTTGAATAGGCTACTTCTGAAGAATTGAAAGCCAAGCCCACATATGCTCTTTGCTTGTTTAGGCATATGAAGTTGTCATAGTGCCTTTATTTTATGTTTGTCTAAAAGGTATCTTGTAACATGAAATGCCAGGAGATGGTTATGCATTTTCTTATTGCCACAGTCAATGATCATAAAATAATAATAAAAAAAACATGCCAAAGGAAAAATATCACAAGTGAAACAAGTTAATAACTTTGTGAAACTATTTTAATTGTGTTAACTACACCAACTGAGGATTTGCAAAGCCTAATTATTTGGAGAAAGAATATTGCTTGCTTATAGCTCCTTGGCACCACCTTCAAATGGCAACTGTCTGGCTCTCTTCCTCTTCAATTCATACACACCCTGGGAGGCTTCCAGCATTCCATTATCCATCAAGTGCAGACCAGTATGTTATGAATTACATTTAAGAAAGTCATTGATTTGGGGGGGGGACACCTGTTTCTAGACATGGTGGAATCAGTTTAGTTTAAACATCAAACATAATTTGTCAAGTGATAATCAGGTACTATAATAAGACACACTTGAACCAAAGCTATCCCTCAAGAATCAGCACATTATTGGCAAATACATATAGGATACAAATTTAGCAAGCAAGCCCTCCATGTCCTGTCTCATTGCTTATTACTATGCTAATGGAAATTCACAAATCTGTGGTCTTCAAACAATACTGCAGGCTCTTATGAAGGAAACAGATTTCTTTGTACGAGTGATTCTTGCCATTTTCCTTTTCTAACATACATAAAACCAAAACTTAGCCTCTTTCATTTCAGAAGGACAGAATTCAACCTAGGCAGAGGCATTTCATGATCAATAACTTATATACTAAAAATCATAAGTATAAACTCAAATTGAGGTGGAGGGAAAAATTATTCAGCTAAGTCCAACTCAACAACTACCACTACAAACTTAAAGGGACACCCTAAAGGAGCCTTTTCTTTGAGAAGCTGGGAATGCACAGACATAAAAGCTAATAAAATGTTTGGTTATGGTTAGCAGCAAAAGATATGTGGTGAAGCAGACAGTGGGAAAATGTATTGATTCCTGGGCAAGTCTGAAACTGGGTATGCTGGAATCCAAATTTAATTCATTTAGGTAGCATTCTAATATTTCTCCTCCAGTGCTAACATATTTATGTAATCTGCGATGAGAACTTTTTACTCAAAGACCTGCTATGGATAAAAATAAAGTGCTGCTTTAATAACCCTTAGTTGGTTCAAAAGACATTGGTGCAAAATCTGAATAGAAGGAACAGCATCCAGAAGTGGGAGGTGCTTCAGTCTCTTCTGGAAAGGTTGGGCTTAAAACTCCGGGACGCTCCTCCTCCTCCACGGGACACCTCCCCAGCGTCCCCCAGTTTTGTGAAGACTGAGT
>BHFT01060360.1:0-24990 GCA_004320025.1 Laticauda laticaudata
TCGAACGGATGGCAAGGTTTTTTGTCCGTTTTACATCCTCTTTGCATCCGTTGGTTCGGTGTGACATGGGCTTAATGTAGAAAATAAGCATTTTTCTCCTTAAATTTGGGGAAGTCTTAATAAAATATCCAGTTTACCCTATTGCTACATATTTTGATTGTATGTTTCCTAAGGCATATTATGATTATTTATGGACTGGGCTTGGAGGTCCTAGATACTAATTTGATATCTTACGTAATCTTTCCGACAAACATTTGGTACTCTAGAACTCAAAAAATTCTGTATCTTTTTCTTAATTATCTTCTTGCAAGTAGTTTTGAAACAAAAATATTTTCTGCTGTATTCTGCTATATTTTCTGAGAATTTTTTTTAAAGAAAATATATTGGACATGCACAAAAACTTGGATAATCTTGAAATGGCTCTTAGTGTTTTTGTATGCATCATGCTAAACTCTAAATAGGCTGACCATGGTTGTAAATAAATATATTGGGTAAGTTTTCAAATTACATAATACGTAAATCAATCAATCCACATTGTACCTCAGCACTCTGTTACTTGATGAATCCATTAAAATATACTAAAACCCAACTCCTAAAAAAAGCCTTTTTTCTTCTCAATTGCCAAGCAACACATTACAAGATAAAGATAGATTTCTGAATTCATATTTCATTCATAAAATCATTTTGAGAATGTGGGGAAGAGCACATTTGCATCAATTATTATTTATGAAAATATACAGTTCCCATTTTTCCCTTATTCTCATCACTTCCTTCCACTTCAAAGTTGAACATTGCTTTTGTGATCCAAGAATAATAATAACAGACAAAAAGCCTGGTTCATTCAGGTCAGGGTTAATCATCTTTTTTACTCTTCCAATGTTTACCTTCCTTCTATCTCTCTGAATTTGGGAATAATCATTTATTAAATACATATCAGTTGAAATAATCAAGTAGTTTTAGTGCTGCCACTAACACAAGTATAAAAACAGAGTTTCTGAGCAATACAATAGAATTAAATCAGTGGATTTTAAAAATACTATAGTTGAGGTTCTATCGGCACCTTTTCATTATTCTTTGCCTTGGTGAGGAATAGAAATTTGTACTTCCAGCAAAGATTCTCAGCTTGAGTGGATACGAACAAAAGTTCCTGCTGAGTTGCAATTTTTGCTAAGAATAGCTTTGTTTCCTTTTTGAGCATTGTTGTCTTGCCTGAAATGAAAAAAGAAATATGAACAGTTTTCACCAGCAATGAGCTAACTGTAACAAATGCCCATAGCAACCTACATTAGATCTTGAGTATAAAACCTGTGATTTCTTACAGTACTTACAGGACATCAGAGGGGATTGGTCAAGCCATTACATATTTTCTCTTTCAGTGTTTCTATTTGCATGACTCATGCCAACAGAGATTCAATGCATTAGAACCAATTCTGTTCCAGTTCACAGGACCCATTCCTATCTGATTCATGCTACAGGCCATTTTCTTTTCTTTCCTGCTGTGTGACATGCCTGAAATTCTGTAGATTATAGTGAACAAAAAAGCTAGATAGACACAGGAGAAAAAATTGGTGAGTCGTGCTGCAACTGTCTCTTTCACAAAATTTGTATCAACCTAAAAATACATGAAAAATATGCAGATTGCAATTTTATTTTTAGTGATTAAATCTAAATGAGGTTAGATGCCAATTTCTAATTTAAAACAATGTTACATGCATGTTCATTATACAATTGCCCCAAGTGGTTAAAGAATCCTTTGGTTATAGGCCATATAGGCCATCTGTAAGTGATTACAGAAGTTAAGTCGAGGTGCCCTTGTGATTGGAAGTGATTTTATGATCTTTTTGTAGAAGTCATTAAGCAAACACAGCAGTTATTAAGTAAACCCATAGCTATTAAGTGAAAGCTTTTAAGTGCTGTCATAAGTGTGAATCCATTGATTTGATTAGGTGTTTTCATGTGACTGAGGAATGGTGTGACTGATCAAAAAAGTGACTGGTTGCCAATGCCCGACATGTCATGTTACCACGGGGTACGGGGTGGGGGAGAGGCAGTGCACTATTTGTGATGGCTCACAAATGTTTCATAGCTGGTATAAATGCAAATAGTTAAACTGATTGTAAATTGAGAACTACCTAAAGTAATTTGAATTCACACCTTCTGGAAAATTTTCATTTGATGTAACTAAGAAGTGGAAGTTAGAGGTGGCAACTTTCTGTTTTGCTTGCCTTTCTCTAAAGAAAGCAATTTACATCACCCACCTTTACATAAAGTTATAGCCCATTTTGGGTGTCACATAACTTGTAAACTGAAAAATGACACATGTGTTGCCCAGGGACTTACAATTGTTCCAAATATTGATGTTTTCCGATGGTTTCAGAAAAAGAACTTCTGTTTCAAAGCACTTGTTCTGTCTAAAAGTGGCAGAACGCACAGAATGAAACAAAAAAGCCTGGTATTTTCCATGTTGGCTTATCCCTTGCCAATGAAAAAAATGGCTATTTTGCCCCTCTTCCATACTCAGAAGAGAACAGACCCAGCTGGTCCATTCCTAATTAAGTCGATTTAATTTCTCCTGACTTTTTTTTTGCCTGGGCTATGGTATAATTCAATGTTTAAAGAAAAATTTGCCTTATTCTTTATTTGAGATCACAAAATAGCCAGGTTTATCTCTGGGGAAATGATATTAGCAAACAGACTTTATAGGAAGAAAATCTAGTACTTAATTCAAGTGATTGAAATGAGTGGGATAAAGGCTAGAAACTGAGATAGGACAGCTTGTGAAAACTGATGCTGTTCTAAGAAGCACTGGTAAAAGAAGTATGAATTTAGAGCATGCAATAAAAGATGAAGGCTCGCATATATCTATATTTTATTGGCATGCTGGAACGAATCACATTTTCAATTCCTTAAGTTCTTAGAATTAAATGAAATAATCACATATGGTCAGACATATTGGCAGAGATTGTTAGGCAACCCTGTGGGAAATTGCACCATAGAAATAAGAATGTATGCATTCCTCTCCCAATTCTCATACTTACTGCCATCAATTTTTTTAATTGCTCTGAAAGCTTGAATAAGTTTACTCCATGCTCCAAATGCTGAGGAATAATCCTTAATGATCAATCAATCTATCAATAAAACCATCCAGAATAGAAGTGTTTTGTTGTATCCTGTACAAAGCATGAAGTTTACCCATTTAGCTGGGAGTAATTTAGTGAATTGCGCTATTAATGTTATAGTATGACATATTGCGCCAATCATGATCTCAGTTTTCATGAGTAATTTTATTTCCTACACTGATATGTCAACAGACTTTAAAAATGCCATATTTGGAGGGGCCACAAACTTTCTTTAGAAAAATAATAATCTTTTCTCTCCTGTTCTGTCTGAAAAAACGCGAGGTAGACCGGGTTCCAACAAACAGAGTTTTTATTCAAACAACGAACAGTAACGGAACCAATCCAACACTGGCCTTTCTGGACAATCAGATTAAGTTATTTGGAGTATACCACTCTATACAGAACACTCCTCCCCCCTTAGTTTAGTCCTACGTGGGTGAACGTAGTCGTGCAGGGTAGGTGGGGCTTCTTCTGACTCTATATTGACTTGCAGGTTCATTTTTCTCTGGAGACTTCAAGCGGTTCGGATGGGATCGCATGATCTTCCGGCTCTTCTCCATGGAACCGCGCTGGCAGGCTGAGTCAGCATGGTTGCTACCCTTGAGTTTGCTCAGGCTGGTGTTTTTGCGCTCTTCCTGGCTTTCCTGGGCAGGTCGAGCTGGCTTGGCTGGCCCTATCCAAGGATGGGATTCCTCTTCATGTGGATTATTTCTGCAAGTTTCATCTAACCATAAGTGTTCTTTTTGATTGGTTAGATGTGTTGGTTTATTTTTAACAGTTCTTTTTTTCCCTCAGTATTAATTTTCTTGTATTCCCTCCCCTCTTTGGTTTTGTTTTCATATCCGATTTTATTTTTTTGAGGTTGCGCAGTCGTATTTCGCTCAACATTTCGGGAACGAAGCTGGTCTATGTGGCACTTCCATTCCCCGCCATCGTCTATGGTTAGACGGTAGGACCGGGGCCTGTTATTTGTGTGATTGTGGCTGGAAGCCATAGAGGGTCCCTGGTAAAAATTTTTGCATAGACTAGGTGCCGATTTCCAAACGTGCGGACAATGACTGGAGGAGTCAGGGGGTTTTCAAAGGTGTAGTTTGGATGTAACTATCTAAATGTGATCTAAGTTTCTTCCCATTAACAATTCTGCCGGGCATTTTAGTTAAGTACTGGGGCGTGATATGTTGGAGGGTGAGTAAACGGTTTAGTTTATCCTGACATCCCCTTGGTCACTTTTTTCTAAATCCTCCTTGGTAAAATCTGACCATTCTCTCGACCCTACCATTGGCCTTCTGGGTGAGCTGGGCGGTTAGTGCATGGCGTATACCTAAACTCTCAAATTGTATAGGCGGATAGTTGTGGCCTCATTGTCGGACACTAGGATGTCCTGCAACCATGGGTTGTGAATAGTTTGTTGAGTTGTTTGATAACAGCATCGGTTTGTCGTAGATGACATTACTATGACTTCCAACCAATTTGAGTATGGCATCTACGACAATCACGAAAGCGTATGCCCGCCTAGAAGGACCCACAAAGTCAATATGGATCCGAGACCCAGGGAGCCCTCGTGGGGTCTCCCCAGTCCCGTTAATAGGTGCTTGGTTGGTGGTGATGGCCTGGTTTTCTGGCATTTATTGCATGTAGCAACCCAGTATTCATATCTCTGTCTAAGCAGCCACCAGACATAAGCTCTAGCCAGGCTTTTCATTTCTTACAGATGCCTGGGTGGCCCTCATGAAGGCATATACCCAAAGCACTTTAGTTTGTAATCTGGAAGGAATTACACCTGATCACCCCACAAATAACACCCCTTTTGTATTGACAGTTCAGTCTGTCTGGTCGGAGAAAGGTTTAAAAGTTTCAGTTTTTTGGTTTTTCCGGCCAGCCTTTACCTACCCAATTTAAAAAATGCGGGCAGTCACTGGGGTCTTTGGCAGTTGCCTGTGGCGACATCGTTTGCAGATATTGGCAAGTTCGGTGGCAGGATTCTATTTGCAGGGTGGTAATTGTTGGCGCTGGGTCTTCCTCGTCATTGGCAGCGGTGTCTTCGAACTTAATGCGTCTGTATGGGAGATTTGTTTCCCGGGTCGATGTATCAATGTGTAGGAGTACGCAGCTAGGAATTCTGACCATCTAGTCATTCAGGGAGATAAATTGTTCAGTGTGGGTTTGTTCCTGGCCAAAATTCCTAGTAAGCGGTTTATGGTCAGTTACAATGGAAAATGTTCTCCAATAGAGGTACTCGTGAATACGTTTCACTCTGGCGACAATTGCAGGGCTTCTCTGTCTAGTTGACTATAGTTGTGTTCTGCTTTTAGAAAGTGTTTTCTGAGTAAAAGGCGACAGGTGCCTCTCTCCCGTCAGGCAGTTGGTGGACTCAGGATGGCACTGATCCAAACGGTGAAGGCGTCGCAGGTGACCGTCAATGGAAGTGTGTTACTAAACTGGATAAGACGGTGTTGATGTTAACGAGATTTTTTATGCTTGGATGCTTTTTGGTCTCTCTATGCCCCGAAGTCCAACTAGTTTTCTTATCCAGGTAAGTGGTTGTAATGGTTCTGGCTATCATTGCTTTGTGGGGGAGGAATACGTTGATAGAAGTTTATTAGACCCAAAATGCTTGTAATTCATTTTTGTTTTTTGGGCTGTGGTGCGTCTCTAATAGCCTTGATTTTTTTCTGTAGGGTGTATACCCTCTCCGTCAATTAAATAAACCAAATGAAGCCGTCAGTCATTAAACGCATTTTTCTTTTTTTACATTACAGGCGTGATTCTTAAATTTTGTTAGCACCTGCTCTAATCTTGTCTCCATTGGGTCGTGTTTTTAGCGGAATAGGACATCATCAAAATATGAAGCACCCCTTTAATTCCATTTAAATAGGCGTTCCATAAGGCTTTGGAACTCCTGGAGCAACGCTTACTCAAATTGAAGTGCTGTTAATTTGGATGCCCCTCTGTGAGTTACTATTGTGTTTGTGCCTCAGCGTTACTGGAAAGCTGTTGATATCTTTGGGCCTAAATCAAGCTTTGGCAAAATAAATTCCTCCCCCAAGGCGGTGCAGTAAATAGTTGCACGATTGGCACAGGATAATGCCTTTGCTGCAAAGATGGTTCAGGGTAGCCTTGTAGTCTCCGCAGATGCGTACAGACCCATGCAGGTTTACAGGTGTTACTATGGTGTCTCCCATCTCGCATGTCAATTGGTTCTATGACCCTTGCTCAATTAATTTGTTTAATTGTTCATCCTATTTTGGCTTTTAATGCAAAGGGGATCGTCTGCTTTTTAACGGCTCATAAGTGTACCTGGGGGTCTATAACTAAAGGAAATTGGGTCTCCTGGTACTGCTAAGGTGCCGTCGAAGACTGTCCTGGAACTCGTGTATCAGGCTCTCTTCCTAATCGGTTGCGGCTACTCGGATCACCGGTCATATCGATGCCCAAATGGGCGAACATTGATGCCCAAGAGGCTGGGGCGGTCCCGTCGGCTATATGTTTAGAGGTAGGACTTCAGTGTGCTGTCTGTATTGACTCGGAAATGTCTAGACCTACCACAGGTGTTCGTTTCCTTGGTAGTCTTTTAAAATTAACTTTGTTTCTGGAGTTTTTTAAATTTGATGTTTGGAACCGTCGGTCTGATTGTGTTCAAGACAGTTGACAGGAAAGGATCCTGAGTCGACTTCCATCAACCGCAGGGGTTTCCTTCAAATTTTTAGCAACGATTTTGACTTTCTCCCCGCTTATCCGTCTGGAGTGCTTCTGATATGCAGTTTATGGGTCTTTCTCGTTGCTGGTTCGTTTGTTGCACTCCAGCATTTTCTCCGGCTTGCTTCGATTCAGCTTTGTAGTAAGGGAGTTACTGCAGTCTGTTTGGACTGTTATTTTAGAATTTCCTACAGATTTCTCGATGTGTCCCCTCTTCTTGCAAGCTCGGCAGATGGCAATCAAGGAATCTGCATCAGCTCGAGGGTGGTTTCCCCGCGGAGCCAGTGCATTTCCGCCATTACTTAATTTCAGCAGCTTTCTTTTTTTTTGTTGGCATACAGCGGTTGGACTCATCGTCTCATCTTCCATTTCTGATGAACGTCCAAAGTCTTCGTGTGTGTTTCGTGTGGAACTTGCTTCTTTCCTCTGGATAGGGTCCATCGCGTCATTATTTGGAGTTCATTTGCTTCATAGTGGCCGCTGACCTTTTTTGCAAGTTTTTTCTGCTGCTGTGGCTTCTGCGATCGCTTCAGCCACTGTTATAATTGGTTTTATTTAGTAATTTACTTTGTAAGTTAGAGTCTCTCAGACCTAGGACAACTCGATCTCGCATGGCTTCATCCAAAGTTCAGGAACTTGCAAGCTCCCCCATTTGTCTGAGAGCCGCCACAAAGTCAGCGATGGTCTCGCCTTCCTTTTGATCCTTTTCTAGAACTCATGCCATTTGATGAGATTTGACACTACCGGTGCGTAATGGGCCTTTAGCATTCGGTGGAGCTCAGACCAGGTCATATTGTTTCACGTCTCTTGGGCTTCGCCAATGCTTTTGGCTATCTTGAACATGGTTGGTCCACAATGCGTTAGGAAGACAGCCTCTTCCGCTGGTCTGAGATCTCCTCCATCTCGTTGCTCTCTAAGAACATCAGGAAACGGTCTACGTATGATTCCCAATCCTCTTGTTGGGATTGAAGGGTGCGGGCAGTGCGTTAGTCCCAGCCATCACTTCTAGCTGGATTTCATTTCTTGCGCGTGCTCAGTCCTTGCGTTTAGGATGATCCCACCCTCGTCGGCCAGTGTTCTGTCCGGAAAAATGTGAGGTAGACCAGGTTCCACAAACAGAGTTTTAATTCAAGCATCAACAGTAAAATGGAACCGTCTGGCTAAAGCCACAGCAGCCTTTTTATACAGGCTTGCCTGCCGGCTTGTGGCAAATGGCAGCTATTTGACTTTGCACCTTGCAGCAGCTCTTTTGGATTGGTTCTTAATGAACCAATCCAACACTGGCCTTTCTGGCCAATCAGATTAAGTTATTTGGAGTATACCACTCTATACAGAACACCTCCCGCTCTGCAATTCTCCAACATTCAGCCCACTAAGCTGGTTGAATGGTCTCTCTGAACAGGAAAGGAACAATGGAAAAAAAAGGTAAAATGGCAACTTTTTTGAAACTTTTAAAGTCCCTTGTCAAAGCATCTAGTCGTGCTTGGTGTCCATATCTGTGGAGATTCTCAGTCATGCAGGTCATACATGTCTCAAAATTTCTTTGTTTTCTTTTAAGACATTTCGCTTCTTGGATGAGAAGTGAAATGTGTTCAAAGAAAAATAAGAAAGTCCAGTTGCCTATTGAAAAAGCACCTTTGGGACATACTTATGAACCAATGGTGGGATTCAAAAAGTTTTACCACCGGTTCAGTGGGCGTAGCTTGGTGGGTGCGCTTTGCATGCATGCACACACTTTGCATGCATGTGCATGCCAAACACGCACTTCACGCAGGCTCAGAGGTGTTCCAACTCACCTCCTGCAAGCCTGCAGTCTCCCGGTCGCTTCAGCAGCTGCTGCATAGCATTCTGATGTGCCACGCAAAGCAGCTGCACTTCAAAAGCGGAAGATAAAGTGAGTATAAGAGCCCGGGTGGGTGAGTGGGCCCAACAGCAGAGTAGCAGAGAGAACTGGTTTGGTCTCTGCTGCTCATTGCTGCTATTGGCTCAACAGAACCGGGCTGAAACAGTAGAATACCACTAGTGTTACAAACCATTTGAAAATTAGGCACACACTTTATTTGGAACAGATTGCTCTTGTAAAGGAATAAAGAAAAAAGTAACTCTAAATTTCTAATATCTTCCCAGATATTACAAATTCACATGTGAATTCAGCATCAATAATCAATAATTTAGTTCTAAGATAGACAAAAGATTTTAAGCCATTATAAAGACCACTTTTTTACTTATTTCACAGGTGATTATACCACAAGCCATGCATATTCATCTTCAAGTAGTTTACAGGTATATGGAATACAGTGATAAGAACAATCTGAGACAACATAGAATCTAATTCATTCAGAGGGGCATGGAATAATATAACAGCAACAGATCCATTAAATCCAATAGCAACAGCACTTAGATATATATACTGCTTCATAGTGCTTTACAGCCCTCTCCTAGTGGTTTACAAAGTCAGCATATTGCTCCTAACAACCTGGGTCCTCATGTTAACAATTTTGGAAGGATGGAAGGTGAGTCAACTCTGAGCTGTTCAGAATGGAACTCCTGGGATGGGCAGTGTGTTAGCCTGCAGTACTGCAAGCTTACCACTGTGCCATCACAGCTTTTCCTAAAATACACAGACCTCAAACTTCAAGATAATCCAGGAGGATTATCTGTAAAAATGATTCAGAAAGACACAGAGTTGTTGAAAGAGTTGTTGAAAGTTTGAAAGCCACTGTCAGGTTATTAACTAGCTTTATTCAATAATCAAGAAAAATGAAATAATAACCATGCTTTCACACTCAGTCCTTTTCTTGTGATGTGTTTGGTGAAGTTGTGCTAGCTTTGGTGAAGTTCTGTATCTGGAATCAGCAATGAATTAGATACTGCATACACTATACAGTATTGCAAAACCCACTGAAATTTGTACATAAATAACAAGTTTATGGTACTTCAGAAGAAACATTAAAATGTCAAATTACCACCTGAATCTTTTTAATAACATTTTTGCTTGTTTATGCTTTAACTCCAAATGTTCTTAATTCTTTCAGTAATGGATTGAATTTTAATTCTGTCCTATTGCATGATCAACATTAAAATCTTACAATGACATCTGATCCTTTCCTTGAATGAATGTTTTCATTATGAATGCTATAAAAATATGCATGCCATCAGCAATTTCCCAAACTGTATTTTTAAAATGGATAGAGGTTTTAAAGGTATTTTTCTTTTACTGAGTATTTTCTTTTTTTTAAAGTTTTTATTTTTTTAAAAAACAAACATACACATACAAAACATAAAAAACATAAAGCCATCTTCCATTTTATATACTTACAGTGTGTCAGTTGGTTACGAATCTTTTGTGCTATCCTTTTGAAGTCATTACTCACAGTTTATATCGATTTTCACATTGTTGAACTAACATATGCTTATATATTTATCAGTTATTAATCATCCATAACTAAGCTATTTATTCTATCATTTTATATGAGATATTCCAAGTTTTACCTTAAAAATTTATGTTATACTTTCAGCCAATGGTTATATATGTCTATATTATGTCTTATATCAATCTATTAAATTTCTATCACAAAACTATCTAGTCTATTACATTACCATGTCTTTTTATCCAACCATTGATAAAAAAAATCCCATATCATATAAAATTGTTTATCTTCTTGTTCTCTAATGTCAATTTACTCATTTCAGCACAGTCCATAATTTTCTTAATAATTTCTTCCTGCATAGGTATTTTATCATTTTTCAAATTCTTAGGAAATACAATCCTAGCCGCTGTTAAAACATTTACAATCAAATATTTCAGCTCCTTGTTGTATATTTCCGGTATAATTCCCAATAAAAAGATATCTGCTTTAAAGTCTATATGTTGTTTTACCATTTTTTCCAACCATGTGTGGATTTTAGTCCAATATTTTTTTGTGTCCGAACATGTCCACCACATATGGTAATATGAGCCAGGTATCTGATGACATTTCCAATATTTATCCGATTTATTCTTAAACTTTCTCACAAGTCTCATTGGGGGTAGATGCCACCTGTAAAACATCTTATACAAATTTTCTTTATATGCAGTTGACTTTGTCATTTTAGAATTTTGAGATCACAATTTTTGCCATTTTTTAAAATCAATCCTATATCAAAATTTCCCCCCAAGCAATTATAGTTTCTTTAACTTGTTCCTCCTCCAATTTAAATTCTAATAAATGTCCATAAAGTTTTTAAATTACCTTTTCATCAGTANGAAAACCAATTCATTTTTATACCTTGTTCTTCTAACACTTGCATAAATCTAAGTTCACCCTTTTCATTCAATATCTCACCATATCTAACTGTTTGTTCCTTTTTATATATTATTGGATAAGAAAAAGCTTCAATAGTAGATATCCATTATGGAATTTTTCAATAGTATTGTCTTTTTATATTCTTCCAATTAAAAAACAGTGCCTCTTGGATATAATGTTTTCTAAAATATCCCTGTGTTTTAGTTCCCTTGTACCAAAGGAAGGCATGGCATCCCAACAGCAAGTAATGCCCTTCTAAGGTCAATAGTCTATTGTTCCTTAATGTTATCTATTCCTTTACCCACATCAAATTTGTTGCTTGGTTATTACCATTATTAACTCCCAGTTAGGCAAGGCAAACCCTCCTCTTTTTCTTGCATCTTGTGACAATTTTAGTTTTATTCTTGCTTTTTTGCCCTGCCAGATATATTTCAACACAATTCTATTTAGGCCTTCAAAAAACTGTTTCCCTAGTTAGATTGGGATTGTCTGGAATAGATATAAAATTCTAGACAATACATTCATCTTAATTGTAGATATTCTCCCAATCAGTGATACTTGTAAATTTCCCCATTTTGTCAAATCTGTTGCAATCTACTATTTGAGTTTAAGAAAAATTACTTAGATTTTTGCTGAAATTGTTATAATTTTGTTTGCTTTTAACCAAAGTTCAAATACAGAGGAAAAGCATGACAATAAATATTAACAACACCTAGTTGTGTTGACAGATATACAGGAAGTCTTTTGACTTACAACCATTTGTTTAGTGAACGTTGAAAGTTACAACCAGTCATTGCACATACAACCATCACAGCATCCCCAAGGTCACATGATCAACATTTTGGTGCTTGGCAACCAGTATATATTTACAATGGTTAGCAGCATTCTGGGATCCTGGGATCACCATTTGTGACTTTCCCAGACATTTTCCAGCAAGCAAAGTCAATGGGGGAAGCCAGATTCTTAATAACTGCTTGATTCTCTTAAATAGTTGCAGTAATTCACTTAACCATCATATCAAAAATTGGTGCACAATTTATAAAATTGAGCATAATTCACTTTAAACAACCAACCTGCTTAACAACTTGCTTCTGGTCCCAGTTGTGGTCATAAGTTGAGAACCACCTATACTGTAAAATTGTTTCATATAATACATTCTAAATGGATTCTACTAAATCTGCTAACTAACCACATTACTGAAAAGAAAATTACTTCTTCCACCCCAGTACTTGCACTTGAAAATTTTTAAAAATATCTGCTTATTTATTCGGGATAGTTGTGTTCTAAAAATATAAATTATGAGTATGTATTTGCAGATATTAAGTATTATCCATGTCCAAAGTTCATATGATACTTATAATAGCTTTTGGGGGATGTTAAAAAAATGATTCATTAAAAAAAATCAATGGGATACAACATTGCAAATGTTCACCTTGCAAAACCAGATCTATACTTTCCCACATATTCCTATTCATGACTGGAGATATCTGACATCTTAGACGCAACCTTTTCTTTAGTTTGCTGCTCACACTTGGAAGAAAATGAATTTTCCAAACAAACATTTTTCCTATGTAGAGCTATTTTTGAAGGATGCAAATAATTGGATGCAACTCCTCTGACTGAGAAATAGGATAAACATTACAGATATATAAAATAAGGATTAATAAATATAAACAATAAACAGCAGTCATCTCTTGCTTTCTATCAAGGCAACCAGTAAAACCAACTTGTCTCCAGCAACGCTATATTCTGAATAGACAATCATTCCATGTTATTTTTAGACACTTCTGCCTGGAATATTGTAGGATCTATTGAGGAGACTTTGTCCCCTTCCCAGCAATTTGAGCATTCAGATTTCTACTAAGGCATAACTTTCATAAACATTTATCTGGCATGGTTGTGGAATTATGCAGACACTTTGATATGCATATATAAATAAGTAGGTAATAGTTATGAATAAATAATGTTTTTCTAAGCCCAAGTTATTTTGTTTTCATGAGTCAGTTATACGCATTTGGGCCCAAAGTCATTTTCAATATCTTACTATCTCTATTTGTGTAGTATTGTGTTCATGTTTTTGCAGAAAATGACAGCAAAAGAACCAATATTTATTCAAGGGTTTTTTTTAGATAGTATCTGGAAAGGTTGCGATTTGGATCAAACAAGCCATCATATATAATTTAGCCATTATATGTGATTAACAATTCATTTTTTATATCTCTTCCAACACCTTATGACAATATTTTATTGGTTGATGAAGTCTAACTGAAAATTGGCACCATTTGTAAAGAATCTGACATGCTACTTCTTTAACTTGTGCAAAAATTACTTTAAAAGACTTTCTGTACCATTATGTTTTAAATTTAATATCCTATGTATCAGCAATGTTATTCCTTATTGATTTGGATTATAGCAATAGCACTTAGACTTATATACAACTTTATAGTGCTCTACAGCCCTCTCAAAGTGGTTTACAGAGTCAGCATATTGCCTCCAACAATTTGGGTCCTCATTTTACCCACCTCGGAAGGCTGGAAGGCTGAGTCAACCTTGAGCCTGATGATGATTACTGCCAAATTTCAGTAGGGAAAGCTTGCAGTACTGCACTCTAACCACTGCACCATCGAGGCTCATTATCCATCAGTACCCATATTTTCAAAGATTATTTTCTAATAATCAGTAAAATATTAAATTTTTCTACAACCAGATGATTTTAAAATCACTGTTTTTAAGTGAAAGGTTGGTTTAGGGAGCTAGTTTGATGTGTTGGTTAAGGCATCAGGCTGGAAGCCAGGAAACTGTGAGTTCTAGTCCCATCTTATATACAAAGCTTGTTGGGTGACCTTAGGCTAGTCATATTGTCTGTCAGTCCTAGGAAGGAGATAGTGGGAAATAGTTTTTGAAAAACTGTGCCTAGAAAGGGCAGAGACTTTTCTAAGCAGTTTATGTGAATTGGATATGATTGAATGGACAGTGAAAAAAAGGTGGTCTAAAACAATATACATGAAATAATGTGCTTTTGATTTGTGTTTTCTAGACTTTGGAAATATTTTTAAAGAAAGAGTTTAAATTGTTGTTCCTTCATTTGGAGCTAGTGAGATAAAGTAAACACCAACTATTAACTAAAGAAATACAATTGTCAAGAAAAATATATATTTACCCATAAGAATTCTGACAGCAAGTGTGTGTGTTTAAGGTGGGGGAGAGATGGGGGAGGGAGAGAGGGAGACAGAGACAGAGAGAGAGAGAGAGAGAGAGAGAGAGAGAGAGAGAGAGAGAGAGAGAGCAGCCCCCACTTTAATTCTCCTGGAATTCAAACCTTACCTGGCTATTAGAATTTGAATTGGTTAGGCATGTATTGTTGTATGTGTCCATGGGTGAAGATTTTAGTGTGTGTCCATGAGTGAACAATAGTTTAATGGTGTTATAAACGATAGCTTTCATGTATTCTATTTAAACATGTACTTAATTTCAGTGTTAGCAATCTTTATGAGTGACAAAGATGAACCCTTATAACTTTTGTTACTCATATATGTTGATGTTTTCTCAGGATAGCTTTAAAACATTTTAGATTTAGACCAAAAAGAGCACATGATATACAATATGGCAATAATTCATAAATGATTCTTTAAATAAAATTAATATTATTTCATCAGTAATTTAAAGTCAATTTAGTGATATATTAGCAATATTAATAAAAAACCAAGGCATTGTACAGGTAAAAACATAGCTGCCATTCTTGTATTATTGGAGAGAGACTTCAAGAAGTGATCAGAGGCATTAATAAGAAAGTCTATTCCTGGAGGACTGCCAACTAAACCCAACATGAAAAAATATGAAGAAACTGAAGATAACCTTAAAATTGTGATAGGAATATGTGGAAAGAGACATTTTTTTTGAATGTGGACCAAGTAAGGAAAAGATTTTCAGTTTAATACCAGCATCTTGCACAGTGTTTGCAAGAACTCAGAACCACTGAAGGTGAATACTATTATAATACAGGATAAAATCTCAGCCTATACTTTTGCCATCCAATTTTGTGGGACAACAAACCTTTATTTTATATATAAAAAAAGAATAGAGCTACTTGCATTTACAGTTCTGCAATTTCCAATCTGCCATTGTCAAAATTAGTTGGTTTACCCACTAGCCATCCTAGCAATCCCTTGGATTACAGGGATTTTCCCACCTCAACCCTATGAGATAGATGTCACTGAGAGATAGTGATAACCTCTTTGTGAAAATCTTTCTGCAAGCAGAAGCTCCAAGATATATTTTGTAATGGTTTTGTTCCATGATTCAGTTCTGTAATTATTGGAGGTTGCAGGAAAGAAAGAGGTTGATATAATCTGTTTAGAAATTGATTCCTACAGAGTAAAGTAATTATGGGTTCTTTTATACTGTGCAAGGTAGAAGGAAATGTACATAAATGATTAGTAAGAAGAAAGAGACAGTTTCTCGCTCCCTAATTATTATTATCTTTGTGTTGTTCTTGAAAAGTGATGCCCTTGTAGCCATAAGAAGATGTTGAACAATAAGTCATCGTGAAACTTGGATATTTTTTCATTGGATTCAAGAGACTGTAACCTGAGTATGTTAAAATAGACCATTTGTGGATTTAATCGAATCACTTCAACCAACTAAACCAATGGTGGTTCAGTTGGACTTCTTACAGTTTTATATCATTATGTCATTCAAACTTTTCAAGAACAAACCTATATTCGCTACAAATAGTAGCACTAGAAATGATTTACAGGGAGTATTAACTTGAAAAGAATATTGAAACTGCTAAGAGAATCTTGGCAGCTTGAAAACTACATCTGATGGTATTTGAGATATAGTATGAGAAGGGAATTAGGAAACAAGGTTGGCACTAAGAGAAGAACCCCAAAATAAAAGAATAGAAAGTATACCTTGGCAGATAAGATATTTATGGGCTATAGTAAAGAGAATTGTCCAATGGCTATTTGTTATTTAGAAGAATCCAAAATGTTCTAAATTGTACCAAATTATAAATATTTACTGAATTCTTTACTTATACTTGCTGGGACACTTTGCTTTGCATTAGCAAGCATTATAAATTGTTTGGAATGCCATTTGTAATGTGGTTATCTCTTTTCTCACATTGTAGAAATATGAGAAATAAATATTAAGGATTAGTATTTTACATGGCAGGATTTTGATGTCTGAATATTGCAGATAAGTGCCTCATATTAAAATGTGCATTACCGTTTCTTTTTGCTGCTAGCACAAGATAGCATGAATCTGACTAAAATAACCCATTTTTAGCTTTGCTGAAATGATTGTATTGAATTTCATATATTAAAATAGAGATACAATGGAGTAGCTGGTTTTACGAGCTCCACTTTTTTTTTGTAATACTCTAATTTTTTTTTTATTGGAATGGGCTGATCATTCCAAGGCTGGTGAGTGCAATGTTACCATTATCCCTCATTATCT
Source organism: Laticauda laticaudata (assembly GCA_004320025.1). Classification (NCBI taxonomy): domain Eukaryota; kingdom Metazoa; phylum Chordata; class Lepidosauria; order Squamata; family Elapidae; genus Laticauda; species Laticauda laticaudata. The sequence continues at coordinate 16,562 of BHFT01060360.1, forward strand.
TAATGGTTGATGAATGAAACTTACAAATTTGCAAGTTGTTTTATTCAATAGGAAGTTTTAATTATCCATCTGTTAGTCATTGCAGATTAGCACATTTTTCCTCTACTCTGTTGCTAACATAAAGGATGAACACGCCACATGGCAAGTAGAAAGCATCAGTTGGTTAACAGATATGCAATCAAAACCAGGCTTGTATTTAACAGTTATTTAAATGTGAGAAAAAGTAATGTTAACAGTGAAATGAAATGTATAGGCTACTGCAGAGACTCACAGAAAGATTATAAAAACCATCAAAAAAATTAAAGCACAGAATTAAGTGAAAGAAAAACATCATTCTCTGTAGGAACAATTGATATTTCACTCAAACTTTTTTGAGTTTTCCTAGATCAGATCACTATGGGAGGAAAACTGGAATAAATATGGTAGGTCTCAATCTAACACAATCAAGACTTTTATTGTGTGTGCTTTTTACATGAATTACTGAAAACTACACAAAGAACTTTGTAGAATAAACTATGGGCCTTGTTTTAGCTTGGAGAATTAAACTTGAGCTGTTTTATATGTTGATTAAAAAAAAACCCATTATTGCAGTACTCACTAATTTGGTGCATCCATCATGAGATACCCACAGGCAGGCAAGCGGAAAGAAAATATATCTTGACATTGTTCCACAAATGCTGTGACTAATGGACCTAGTTCAGATATTGTGACGCAAATGCATAATTGTAAGCATTTGTATGGCGATATCACCTTTGTATAAAGAGTGTACTAATTTGGCATGTAAGCAAAATCTGGAAGTTGAGGAATGAAGTGATGATTTTCTTGCAAGATACCAGCTTTAGTCTTTTGACCTTAAGTTTGCTAAGTCAAGCACTTCAGTGTGTCATTTTAAAAAATGTCCTTATTCAGTTCAGTGGGGATGTTTTGGAGTAGTAAAACACAATGAAGATGCTGAGCCCTTGGTTCCCTTTTGTCCAAGGAAACACCGCTTTGTGGGACATTAATCCCTTCTACTAATTCAGACATGGGTTTGAATTCAGTTCTTGGATCTGAAAACATCATTTGGGTCCCATCTTGGGAGTCCTTAAACTACGAGATTGAGGTTGTTATTGATCGAAGAGCAAATAAAATCTAAACTCCACTTATAGTACTTAGGAGCAATGGCTGATCTTGGCTAGTCTCACATTCCTGTACTCACCTCTACTCAAGAAGATTCAGACTGCTGGAAACTGTCTATGACACTGCAGTCTATCAGCTCTTCTGATTTGTTTGTTCAGAATTTTAAATCTGTTTTGTCTCTGTTTATACTTCTTGACTGACCCTTTGAATTGCTGTTCAGTCTGTCTCGACCATAAATTCTTTTTTTCCAGCAAGTGATGTGAGGTTCCCTGGATTTTGTCACTTAACTACATTATGCTGAATAAATTCAACACAGGTCAAAGGCTCCAAACATATTTTAGATGTGAATCATCTAAGCAGCAGCATTCTTAGAAGGCGAAAAAATAAGATTTGCTATTATTTGAACACAAAAATACATTACTTTCTAATACAGTTGCATAACATTTTAAATAGATTGATGGGCACAGGAGGGCTTGGGTGATCATCTTCAGAATCATGCAGATAAATTTGATGAACAATGTTCTTTGGATTTGTTCCCATTTGGAACCTACAAATAATGCAGGTCCATTTGAGATGTTCATTTGACCTGGGGAAAGGTCTTACTTGGTTACCTGGGAACAGTTCAATTCTGTTGGACTTGATGAAATGGACAGGGTCTTCAATGCTGTCAGTGCAACCACCTGCCAATTAGATCTCTCTGGCTGATGAAAGCTTCCAGATCAGTGACAACCAGGTGGTACAGGAAATAATCAATTCTTCACTGCAGGAGCGGATCTCTCTGGAACCTTTTAAGGAAGCACTGGTTCCTCTCCATTTGATCTCACTTGTCTGGATCACTTCTATTTAGTCTCTGACCTTCCCTTCTAAGGGAAAATAGTAGAGAAGGTGATTGCTTGGCAGCTTCAGAGCTTCAGTACCATCAGTCATGTATCCTTTGGAGCTGGCTGCAGGGTTTGAGGCTAGGAGGCATTGTCTGCATTGGTTTGGCTCCTTTCTCCAAGGCCAGTCCCAATTAGTGTGAGTGAGGGATCCAGCCCATGGCCTCTGTTTTGTGGTGTGCCATAGGGCTCAATACTCTCTCCATTTCTTTTTAACACATATATGAAGCTGTTAGATGAGACCATTCACTACAGTGGGATACTTCCGCAATTCTTGGAGCTACTAGGGTGGCCCATGCTACATCACTGTTCTGTGAGATGAACTGGCTGCCAGTTTGCTTCTGGGTCCATTCCAGGTGTTGGTTATCAGTTTTAAAGTTATTCATGTCATGGGTCCAGGCTATCTGAGAAATCACCTGAATTGGATTAACCCACTTTATCTGTATTGGAAGAAAAAGAGCCTTTTCTGCTGTGATTCCTCCCCTTTGGAACATATTGTACATTTGAGGTCAGATCCAGTCCCACCCTTTTGGACTTCCAAAAGGCTTTGAAGACATGGATATGCCAATTAATCTGGAATCCCAATCGGAGTGTAGCACTTTTGATATGATTGATGGAATAGATAACACCTGCCTCTTCCCTATGAGCACTTTGCTCCCTCTCCAGCTTGCTTAGTTTTATTTTAATTGAATATTTGATCTTTATGTATTCTTACAATGTGCTGTAACATTACACAATAAATAAGCTGCTTTGAATCACCATTGATAAGATGGGTGATATACAAGTTTCATATGTAAATAAATCTTGAACTAATCAAATGGATTTTAGTTTAATATTTTATACACACTCAGCACATCATATCTAATGTGTCATGCAAACCAGTAAGCCAACCATGTTTAAATAATCCTAGATAAAGACATAAGGTTTGTCATTGTATACTGTATACAAAGTATGTTTTCTATTACTAAACTACATCCCCTTTTTCAGCAAGATTGGACAGACTGGTTACACTAATAACAACCTATTAGAAGCTCTATACTGGCTATATTCATATGAAACTTTCATTTATGATTAAATCAAGTACTATAAATGCTGAATTATAATTCAGTCTCATGTGAATGCAACCACTCTGTCGAGCTTGTAGCTAAGATGCATTTCCTAGTTCAAGTCATCAAACTCTGCAGTGATGCCAAACCATGTGCCATAAAAAGGTTAGAAGAGCCCTTCTTGTGTTTTGTTCCAATTGTAATTGTCTTGATCACTTTGCTAGCATTGTACATTGAGTCACCAACTAGCCAATTGCATTGTAGTCTAGTGTATTCTGGCATCATGGGGTTAGTTCATACTTTAGTGTCTCATACAAAGTTAAAATGCTAATTAATGCCATTAGCCTTGGATAAATTAACCACGTGAATGTTGTTGTATAAACATAATCCTTGTCTTGGTGAAGCTTCTAAATATGATCTAAGAACAATAGCACCTTCCTGCTCATTTTTCATATTAATAAACCCTAAGGGATCTTCTGTCCCACATTTACTAGATAGTCACTAAGTCTAGTAACTATTATATTCTTCAAAACTGCTAAATTGCTTTTTCTACTGTCTAACATGTTGGATATTACTGAATGTTGAGATAGTATACAATGTTTTTGTAAATAAGTATTTCCCTTTTCTTGAATGAAATCATACATATTAGTGTAACTGGATGACCCTGAAGATTAATGTGAACAGCTAAGCCTCGCTACTACTCCACATCTGTAGACTATGTTACATATGTCTGCTTATTGCCTGCTGGTTTAAAAAAAAGTTTTGGAAAAGCACAATGGCAATTATTCATTTGGTTTTGGGAAGATGAATAAAAGAGCAATGTGGCATAAAGATAGCTTGCCTTTTAAGGAAAGGGGGCAGACATCAGATTGGGTGTCAGATCAGGTGGGAATTTTTGCCAGTGGCAAACCTGTTTCCTCCCTGCTCTACCCAGTTTTAGCCTTCCTTCACAGTGCTTTACAGCCATCTCTAAATGTTTTGCAGAGTCAGCATATTGCCCAACAATCTGGTTCTCATTTTATCAATCTCGGAAGAATGGAAGGCTGAGTCAACTGTGATGTTGGATTAAAAGAGTGATGGTGACCTGGAATGGTGCAAATACCATTAGTGCTGATACCAACAGAACATCCCCAACATGCCCCCTTCTCCTTAGGAGACAGGATAAGAATCATATCCAACTGAACCTCAAATCATGGACCACAAATAACTATTTTGTTTTTATATGCAACAATTTATGTGATAACAGATGGACATTTCATTTGTATGCTAGTCTCACTGGTAACAGATGGACAAATTATTTCATGAACAACAAGAGCTCAAAGATGACTCTCTCAGCGATATTCAGAATAATCACTCCAAAATATAATTTCAAGATCTTCTTTAATTGTCTGAACATACAGCTGTGTTCTATTGTTTGTGGTACAGCTGGACTGATCCTGCAATGATCTATTAAATACCTTTAGATATGGCCTGCAGAAAGCTGAATTTTTCAATTAATTGGCAAATATTTAATAAGGAATATTAGTTATCTCTTTGTCAAATATATGACTTGTACTGTGTTCACCTTAACACAATATGATCATTCACCTTTCTCCAACCTAATGCCTTCTAGATTAATACAATTTCACTGACTATAATTCCCAATCAACACTAGACTGTTTTTTTTACAACTTGTAATTGTGGTTTTACAACTTCAAAAACAAATGCAAATCTTATAATTCTGTTCTACAGATTTGGTTTCTTAAAGTCAGAATATGGTGCTAATTTAGCTTAGTTTTCCAGTGAATCCTGTGCCATTTCTGTTATCTCTGTGCTTGATTTCGCTTTTTAATAATTCAACAATAGCTAGGTGAAGAGTACTTAATTCCATCTATTATTCTTGGTCATCAATGTAATATAATCTTATTCAATACAGTTGAGTAAATGAATTGATTTAATGCTACCAGTTATCAGAATATTGGCCTTGACTTTTTTATTTTTCTGTAGACATTTTAATTTAGTGGAGTTACTGAATAATGGTACAATAATACCAAGGGACATTTTGCTTAATGTTTATACAAATTTATAAATTACTAGTCTTCAATAGATCTTGCAAGAAATCACTTTTTAACTCTTTAAAATAAAATATGATACACATTCTGCTCACTATTATTTTCCAAATAAACTGGAACTTAAAAAGCAGAATTAAATTCAATCCTTATATCATATATTTGAGGGATGTTCTTCATTTTTTTGAAGATTGTGGGCTGTTTCATTTAGTCTTTCCTAACAGTTAAGTTCTTGTTTATGCATGGCTTGCTGGGAATGTTCATAACTCACTGCAAATATATCTTCAGTTCTCCAGCAATGTAAATTGAAAAGCCATCAGTGAGTCTGGAAAAATTTTTAGTAGTAAGGACAAGCCAAGATAAGTAGGAAGGGCTGGAGTTATTCATCATGTTAAGATATAATCATAGATCACAAAGTCTGGGTTCACAGGACACACTTAAATAATACCAGACAAAAAACATTAGAACTCACAATTATATGAGAACTTACAGCCACTTGATAAAGCTTTATTTCTCTCAGTTGAAATCTGTTGATAAACTTTGCTGTGTATATGATATATGTATTATTTATCATACTATAAATCATACATCTAAAACAGAAATCAGTAATTGGTACCTAGAAGCACCTCAGAAAAAAGGGATTAGATCAAAAGGCATTAATTCATACTTCTTCATAGCTGTAAATATTACTTTTAAAGAAATAAAACCAAATAGAATTGTACATCTTCTAATACGTACCTCCCATATGCAAAAGGAATGTTTTAATTGAATACATAGCAGGTATGTGTTAAAAGCTCTGCCAGGGAGTCTCTGTTTATGAATGAATCTTTAGAAAGCATGCAAGTATGCGGAAAGGATTGAGAAGATCCATACCTCTCAATGCAAGGTTCTCTATACAACTCCTGATATCCTTAACTGAGTTCCATATTCCGGGATTCCAGGAAACAGGATCCCAGGAAATAGTAACCTATGGAGCAAAGATCTTTTACCTCAGTATTAGGATGGCAACTCTTCTGAGTGCACTAGATTAGATTAATTGGTTTCACTATTTATCTGAATTTTTAAATCAAAGAGTTCAAGATTTATGAAACAGGTTGATGATACTCAATGGAATGAGAGGATCAGAAACCTAATTATTCCAACTAAACTAATGTACTGACCATAGCAAAACATTTTTTGTTGTGGTTAATATTCAGTCAGTTTTCGTGAGACCTCAATAGAAGATGCAATTCCAAGGATAGCTGTATTGTTTTGCCCTTTGAAATTTAAGAGTATTTCATTCACTGCCCTTGGGTTGACAAGGTTGACTTTGCTTCACTTCACAGCTCTCATCCTTAAGGAGGAGTGAGGAGAAGCATACTTAAATAGATGCTGTAACCTTGTCATTTATATTTAGTTTAGTGCAATGAAAAGGTGGAACATCTGCAGGCTTCCAATCTTTTTCAATTCACCTGGGAGATCTTGCATTATCAGACAGTCATGAAGATAACTCAAATTCTTCTTTTCAAAGATAAATTGTCTTGGTGACAGCTCATCAGAGGACAGTTCCACTTGCATCACATAGTTATCTTATCATTTGTTGGTTTTCTGCCCTGGGAGGAAGGTGATAACGTCTCTATTAGTTAGATTTAGCCTTTGGAATATTTAAATGCTGGTTTTGTAAAATATATTTTCGAAAGAAAATGACTGAGAAAGCATATCTGTCGGGCGGAGCTCCATTCAAAATCCAGGAAAGAAATACTTAGACTCTTTAGTTTAGTAGAAAAGATATCTTTTACTGGAAAGTGAAGTGGTAGCAACCAAAGAATTCTGAATCTGAGAAATTAGGCGCGCCATTCACACGTTTACAAAGTTGATGGAAATGTTCCCCAACCCCAATAGTATTCAGATGAACACTTCCAATTGAGAAGTTGTGAAATAGGATCATGTGGGCACATTCAAGGTGATGCATGAAGCCTCTGTCCGTTGACCTTTGCATATTTTGATAACGGGTTGCAGTTTGCGCAGAGAAAAGGAAGCTAAGTTGAGAAATAGAAACCTAACTCATTGTATGCTTCCCCCCCCATTTACACAAACAGAAGAATGTAACACCTCCAGCTCACTTCCCAGACTTTCCCTTCCTCCCTGTTCCCCCCCCTCCCGTTTCTTATGACAGCTGAAAGATGCAAAGCAATAGTAGAAGATCTTGAAGGCTGACAATATCACTATTGGCCATTATTAAAACTTCCCTGATTTTTAAATGAATATAAACTACTCAATCAATTTGAAATGTTCTGAAAATGGAACTGTAACTGTACATTCGCATATTAAAAAAAATACATATTGATGTTGATCATTGCATATGAATATACATATACTGGGGGCAAATACATATGAATTTGCCCCCAGTTCATTCAATATTTTATATAAATAAATAAGTATAATAAGTTATGTTATAGATTCTGCCAAAACGTTGCTACAACTTTAAAAGCACAATGACGTGGAAAAATGAGTTCGTCTCAATACGAACGAACTACAACTTTAAAAAGCACAACTACAATGACGTGGGATAATACCCGAAAGAAGCTGAACAGCATACATGTTAAGTACCCGCAAAAACTTAAAAAAAACAAAATATACAGATATATTTGTATTATCCCACGTCATTGTTTTATATATATATATATATATTATAATATATATATTATATACAATATAATTATATATATATATATATATGATATATATATATATATATATACATATATATATTTGTTTTTTTTAAGTTTTCACGGGTACTTACATGTGTTGCTGTTCAGCTTCCTTCGGGTATTATCCACGTCCATTGTAGTGCTTTTAAACAACTTTAAAAACGCTTTTAACAAAACTCAATAGCAGGACGCCTGATGATGGCAGATGAGATTCTGTCTGGAAACGTTGCTCTACAATTTAACAGCACTACAATGTAGCCTGGGATGATACCTGCAAAGGAAGCTAAAACAGGCACACATGTAAGTGATTGCCGCAAAAGCTTAAAAAAAACTATGCTGACGCTCTAAGCGGGAGGAAAATAAACAGCCAGATCAAAAGCTAATGAGAAAGCTGGAAGTTAAAAGCAGCAGGAAGTACTTATGTGAAGCCTAAAATTGCCTATTGCGCTTGGCAGATGACAACAATGTAGAACACCAACCTTGCTTAAAATTAACAGTTTCATAAAGAACAACAGCAGCCACCAAACGTATCCTTGCAAAAAGAACAGAGATAGCTCGTACGTCACGAAATGTTAGTTTCACAGTAAAAGATTCCAATAGATCAGTTAAACAAAGATTTGCTAAGCCACTAACACGCTGGAAATTGAG
>BHFT01060362.1:4338-17377 GCA_004320025.1 Laticauda laticaudata
CCCCCCCCCCCCCCAATGGAGATATAATAGAAATGGAAGATCTTTTTTGGCATGTCAAAGTATGTGCACTTCCCATGGTTTTATTAGAAATTAAATATGCTATATATTGGTCTCCCGGACTGAGTCTAATTGCAATTATAATCCTCGCATCCTTCTTCATGCAATTGATATTAATGAAAGAGAGCAAACATATTTGATCTACAACAGCCAAGCAGAACCCTAAAATGAAGGCTAAAATGAAGTTATGCCACAATGTTTTACTATACTCTGTATTTGGTGATCATGGTTTGCATCTCAAATATACCAATACTAATTTTTAAACTCATCTTTTAGGACACTTACTGTGAAAAAGGATGAAGCAGATTGAGACACCTACCCCATTGGAAACAGGGATCATGATCTTTGTTTTCTTTAGCTTCTAGGACTGCACTTTCAGAAGCCCAATAACCCCATTGTTATAACTACATTGGGGTGGAAGACAAATAAATGTATTTCCCTATCAGGAATCTCAGGTCTCCTGAGAAGCCACTGTGCACCCTTATTCAAAAATTTACACAGTGACTGACCTCCATTTACAGATTAACAAAGTTGGAAGAGACCTTGTAGGTCATCTAGTCTAACCCACCCATCCAAGCAGGAGACCCTACACCATTTCTGACAAATGGCCGTCCAATCTCTTCTTGAGAGCCTCCAGTGATGAAGCTCCCACAATTTCCGAAGGCAACTTCTGTTCCATGGGTTGATTGTTCTCACTGTCAGAAAATTCCTCCTTATTTCCAGTTTCAATCTGTCCTTGTTGAGTTTCCATCCATTGTTCCTTGTCTGGCCTCCAATAGCTTGATCCCTTCCTCTCTGTGTCAGCCCCTCAAATACTGGAACACTGCTATCATGTCTCTCCTGGTCCTTTCTGCTCCAGGCTGCAGACAGGTTGCCACTACTTCCCTGTAATTCTAAGACCATTCCATGCCTACCACACCTGCGTAGCTTTTTCATCCCATCCGAAAAGGCAAGGCTCATGTCAGGATGAAGAGATGAAGGATGATGGCTTGATTATGATGGAGTATTTCCTGGCCAGCAGAGAGAACAGTTCTTGAGTCTTCTTTTTGTCTGGAGAAGCATAGAGGATCATGGATGTTGACTTTTGGGGTACGGGTGGGAGATGCAATGTATTGCTCTATTTCAGGGAGCGAAATACTTCTACCAGCTTCACACCTTAACTTGTCAACTCAATCCACCTGAGGCTTTCAAAAGGCATATCTTCTCCAAAATTCTTAATTTGGGCTGGCTCTTGTCTCTAATCCATGCATTCTTGTGATGAAATTCCACTCACATCTTCATCAGCTGCTGATTTCACCCTAGGAGAGGAGACTTATTTTTTAATGGACTTCTGGCTCTTCTATATGTTTCCTGTTGGTGCTCTTTGCACTGGGAGCTGTTTGGATACTCCTGGAAAAATCACTGCATGTACTGTTGTGATACAAAACATTAAAGCTTTCCTATAAACAAATTAAATGGCATCCTACTTTGGACGTGCAGCTACAAGATAGAAAAGCTGCAATCAAACAGTTCTGCAGGAGATACTATGCACGCATATGTGCGCACGCACACACACACAAAAAATCCCATTTCTGGAAAATCCAATTACATTTCTAGAAGGGTTGGATTCAACCCCCAAGATTGCACAAGGGCAAATGAAGAATCTATTAACCTTTGGGCTATTGTGGGGATAGGAACATGGAAGGAAACTAACATACAGTCCATGTAACTGAAGAAAACAACAATGTTTTCCCCACATTCAGGAGAAAAATACCAAGAAAAATCCACTTGATGGTAAAAACCACAGCTTCAGACCCAGATGTGCACAAGGGGCAGAGTTCAAATGAGGTGGAGTAGGGCACTGAAAAACCTCAGAAAACACATTTGCAGAAATGTATAATTAATTCTGGAAACAAACAAGTTCTGAGCTAAAAAGACTTTTCCAGCCCACACCTGGCAAATAAGGGAAGAAGTGCAGAGCAGAAGGGAGGTTGTCTTCTGGAGGTTCTCCTTCATTAAAGGTAGTTTCAAATGGCCTCCTGTCAGAGATCCATTCTGAAAGTAAGGTTGCAACTCCAAGAAACTTCCCTGATATGTGATGGGACTTTCATCCAGACAATGGTCCAACCCCTTGGTTGTCACTTGCAAATATCAGTAGGAAAGTTGGAGAAGAGGTTCCCATCACAAACCTCAGTAGAGATAGGACCATGATGGTGAACCTATAGCACGAATGCTGGAAGTGACACACAGAGCCACTTCTGCCAGCACATGAGGGATTGCCTGGAATAGCCCTACTGCACCTGCACGCCTGCCACCCACCAGCTAATTGTCAGGTATCTGGCACACATATGGGGGGGTCAGGGTTTGGGTGGGAGATGCGCGTCCATGTGTAGAGATGTTCTGGGCATGTGGGGGGGTCTCATGCGCATGTGCAGGGGGTGTGGGCCCCCTGCATGCATTGCTTTCTGGGTGCTGGCATGTGAGCACACACGCACACACAATTTTTGGCATGGGACCCCAAAAAGTTTAGCCACCACTGGGTTTGGATGAGGCCAGGCTGTCACAATCCATGAACGTCTTGCTTCCTCATCACCTTTCTGCAACAAATTATTCCCTGAATATTTTCTTTTAGGAACCTTCAAGCAGCAGGATTGCTGAGATGACACAGCACTAGAAGTTAACCCATAGAATTTGATTCTAACCATTGTTTGAATATGGTTGCTCTTTCTTTATGTTGCCTTATCTCAACTTGGCTGATCTTGGAAAGCCAAACAGTTGTTCGGGTTGCTTAATGTCTATGGAGATTCTCAGTCATACCAGGTCATGGTTGTCCCAACGGAGCTTTTTCAAAAGGCAACTGGATTTTGTTTCACTTCCTGTCCAAGAAGCTTCTTCAGTTCAGGTTGCTTTCTAAGTAAGTATAGGGGAGATAACCAGGAACTACCTGGTGAGTTGGAGGGACAAACATCAACAGCCCAATCCTGTAAGAATGCAAGGAGACCACTCAAGGGTGGGATTCAAAAATTTTAGCAAAGGGTTCTCTGTCCGGTTGCTGGGTGGGCGTGGCCCAGAGGTGGTATTCAGCAGGTTCTGACCAGTTCTGGAGAACCAGTAGTGGAAATTTTGAGTGGTTTGGAGAACGGGCAAATACCACCTCTGACTGTCCCCGCCCCCATCTCTTCTTTTGCCTCCTGAGTCCCAGCTGATTGGCTGGGTCTTCTTTGGTTGCCCTGCACAGGAGAACAGAGCTGAAAAGCAGGTTAGTGGGATGGGCAGGGAATGGCGATTTTGCAGTATTTTTTCCCTGCCTCGCCCATCCAGGCCCCTCCCACCAAGCCATGCCCACAGAACCAGTAGTAAATTTTTTTGAATCCCACCACCGGCATGGCCTTGTTGGCCTCCTGCACCACAGTGGGCGGGTGGGGGGCACTTTTGCCCTCCTCGAGCTCCGGAGGCTTTCCTCGAGCCCCCAAAAGGGCAAAAATGGCTTGCATGGGTTCTGAAGGCTGTCTGGAATCTGGAAACGGACCCATTTCTGGACTTCCAGAACTTCCAGGAGGGCTATTTTTCAACCTCCCAGAGCCTCTGTGCACACCCTGCACTTACCTGCATCCAAAATGAGCTGCTTGGGGACTCTTGGGGAGGGGAGGGGGGAGCCAGTCAGGAGTGGGATTAGGGGGTTCTCAAACTGCGCAGAATCTTAGTTAGGGGCTCTCCTGAACTCCTGCGAACCCCCAGGAGCTCATCCCTGAAACCACTCCTGTATTCTTGTTGAGAAAACAGCCTGGTTGTATCCATGAAGCCAGAGTGACTGAATTGAAGAAAACCTTATCTTTTAGGCTTTGTCCTAAAATGGAAGAGGGATTTTTTAGAAAAAGTTGAACTCTCATTTTAGGATGGTTAAAGGAAAATAGGTTTTTGGCCCATATTTCTCAGATGTCCACTTGCCTCGGCTCTTGCCTGCTGCATCTTCCAGTGGGGTCTTTCTCAGATGAGGGAGGAAGGACTTCATAATGTCCCATCTGCCCTTTGCTGTAGAGTCCCCTTCTTCTCCTAGCTGCAGACACTTCTCCATTATCCTGAGCCTTTAGGGAAAAACAAAAACAAAAACAATGGCTCTTCTCAAATTACCGCATACCCTCCAATTGTCTGGAGAAGACCTGACATTTTTGAGGATTATCTTTCTAGAAGCAAGCCTTGTGCATATCTTCAAACCAGTTTAGCCAGATGTTTTGTCTGAAAAGCAGACCATGAGGAAGGAAGGGGGAAATCTACTTTTCAGCTGAGATGTGGATAGGCTTTTTCTCACTTTGTCCCTGATGGAATCTAAAGCTGGGTGAAAAATGAAATCGTTTGTGGAACTGAAAATGAAGAAAAGCATTAAATGTGTTTCAAAGCATAGTGGAGGAAAGCATATGGACCACTAATTCTATTTAGTCCCAGAGACATTGCTACAAAGCGCTGAATATCCTTGGGGGAGTGACAGAGCCTACTCTCCAATCTATTTTGCTGATAACAATTTTGACTTACTTTGTTTTAAAGCATGGTAATTGTTGTGCATAGCATTAACAGATGGATAGAATCAAGATCGCATGAAGCATTAATTCTACTTTATAATGCCTTGGTAAGATCACACTTGGAATACTGAATCCAGTTTTGGTCGTCATGATGTAAAAAGATGTTGAGACTCTAGAAATAGTGCAGAGAAGAGCAACAATGATGATTAACGGATTGGAGGCCAAAATATATAAAGATCAGTTGCAGGAAATGGGTTTATCTAAAAAGAAGGGCTAGGATGACATGATAGCAATGTTTTAATATTTGAGAGGTTGCCACAAGGAAGAGGTCAACCTATTCTCTGAAGAACCTGAAGGCAGAACAAGCAACAAATGGAAACTAATCAAGTAGAGAAGCAAGGGTGGGATTCAAAATTGTTAACAACCAGTTCTGTGGGCATGGTTTAGGTGATGGGTGTGGCTTGGTTGTCATGTGACTGGGTGGATATGGATTGGTGGTCATGTGATTGGCTGGACGTGCCAACTCAATATCACTCACATTGAGGCACGCATCTCCTCGCCTGGCTTCTCATGACTGTGGGGATGCTGCAACAGTCGTAAGTGTGAAAAAATGGTCGTACGTAAACTTGTTTCAGTACCATTGTAACTTGTGAATGGTCACTTCCACACAAGCAAAGTACTAGCCAAGGAGGGAAAAAAAACTCAGAGACATTCCTGAGACAGGAAGTCTAAGTTCTGCAAGAATGGTATAGATTAATGGAGAGGCAGTTTCTCTGTATAAGCGACACAGAATGTTTCCTTCCTGCCTTCTACAGATTAGGCCAATAAATTCTTCTAACAAACCGCCAGTTCTCTGAATGCTTAGAATGTAAACAACCGAGTTCTATGAATAAGAGATGAACTGGTAGAATCCCACCCCTGGATGAGAAGCAACTTAAGGGCTGTCACATAGGCCGACGGATGCAAAAACGTATGTAAAAAGGACACTAGCGGACGAAAATGTTCCATCCGTTTGTTATCCGCTCTTCAAAAAAGCCCCCAATTTGCATAAACAGAGCGGGACAACAACGGAAAGGAATGGATGGGAGGAGGACGTACCTGAGGATGAAAGCGGATCTCATGGAAGCCTAGCGATGTGAAGCAGATGATAGCGGATGCACATTGCAGGGCTTCTGGGGAGCACAGCGAAGCGGAAATCGCAATGGAAGAAACGGATGCAGAGTGGAGTGCCGAGTGAATGAAGCGGGATGCACACGGACGCCTAGCGGTGCCTAGCGATTGAAAAGTGTTCACTGCGCATCGGGGAGGTGCATTGCTACAACCCATGGATATTAAAAGGATGGCAGCCTCCGCAAGCAGGTCACCATTCAGAGGAAAGACCTGCTGCCAGACACAGGCTCCAGCCACCACAACCATGGGAGAAGAGGAAGCCTCTGCCATGCTGCTGCAGCCCTGGGAAAAGAACAGGCACCAGCCCTACCCACTGCCCTGACTCTGCTTCTCTGCTGGGCTTCTGCTGCTTGGGTGACTCTTCTGGTGCTGGAGCTACTGCGGCGCTGTCCTGGTGCTGGTGCCTTCTGCTGGTGTTACTCTGCTGGCACTCTCCTGTGCTGGTGTCTTCTTGCTGTGTGGTACTCTGCTGGCAACTGCTCCTGGTGCTGGTGCTTCTGCTGTGCTTACCTCTGCTGGCCTTGATCTGGTCCTGCTGGTGCTGCTGTGCTGCCTTGTGCATTTCTTGCTGCTGGCTGATGTGGTCCTGCTGGTGCTGCTGGTGCTTACTCTGCTGCTGTTTTATTCGCTGGTCCTGCTAGTTCTGCTAGCTGCTGGTGCTGCGGTCCTGCTTTTGGCTGCTACTGTTTTGTGCTGCTGCTGCTGGCTGCTGGCTGCTGGCTGTAGTGGAGGCAGCCCTAACCTCGAGCCCCTCTGATGAGGGCCAGATGGCCTGCCAGAGGAGAAGAAGCATACGTGTGAACAGGAGAAGGAGGCAATACTCCATTGAAGATGAACATGAGGATGAGGTGCTGGAATGGCTGAGGGACGAACGAGTATCTATGGCCAAGAAGGACACAGCGTCTATCGAGAACACCAAAACGGAGCAGCTGTTTGGAGAGAGAAGGGAGAGCCTGGGCTACCACTTCGGAGGGGCCCTCGGCTGGGGAGCACATGCACACCTGATACGGAAGCTGCACCGTCAAGCAATCGGCAAGGCCACGGTCCCCCAAAGCCCTTTGAAAACGGACTGAGAGACCTACGTGATGCCCAAGTGAGCTTCATTGGAGGGTGAGATCCCGCCACGAGAGCAGCCCTTCTCACAACCCTCTCTTCAGGTCAGCCCGCAGAGAGCCAGTCCTTTCTGGCCAAGAGTCCAGCTCCTGTGTCCAGGAGGTATCTGTGGAGTGTCCCACGTGGTAGACCCCCGACAGCTGCACTCCCCATGCAGACAGCGTTGGAGGACTCCCTGACGCCAGTGGGAGCAAGGGAGGGCACTGCCACCCAGATCCAACCCACCATCACCCCAGCTCCACCTCACAAAAGCAGCGAGAAGCCAGACAGGAGGGAGAGGCCACACTGTCTGCTGGAGATCAGGGGACACCATCAAAACAGCATAGATCTCCTCTCTCAGCTGGTAAATTACTGACATTACCATTCCTCAAACCGAAGCCCTCCTCACCTACGTCAACATGTTCCAAAAATCACATACCATGTGATCAGGAAGGATCACCCGTCTTCTCACAACCCTCCAGAGCCCAACTGAATCCGCTCCCACCAGTCCAGGTTGCTCCCACCCAGGTGATGTCATGCCTATCCAAGGTTTTCCACAGGCCGCACTACAAGGCTACAAGCTTACAGAGCTCAGGCGCACTAAGGCAGCCCCTTCCCAGTCCAGACACATTCATGACGCCACCGTGTGCCACCGATGCCACTGATGCCACCGATTGCACCGATGCCACCCAATGCACCCACGCTTCACCTCACTCACCTGCAGACCAGACAGCCCACTACACTCTCCTTCCTCCACCACAGCCAAGCCCGGCCTCAGAACACTTGTCATCCGGTCTTAGTGACTGTAACCCATGTCATGGAGAAGGGGCTCAACATCAGTGACATGAGCCAGCTGTCTGAGAGCTTCCTCAACACACCATCCCTCTGTCTGTCCTCTCGGGAGCCAGGCACCCAATGGTGCTCGACCAGCACTCCAGCAGCAGCCACCTCCACAGCAACTGGACCCTTCCACCTAGATATGGAGCCTCAGAGTGACTGAGAAGACTGCAGAGACTGGGTTGCTACTGATGACTTATCTTTGCTTGGGCAATTGGGTCATTTTCTTTTACCAGTTGTTATTAATAAGATGTTTTTGCTTCCACACTTGCTTCGTTCTTTTAGTCAATATAAGTCCGTGGAAACTGTTGAAATGTTTAAGCCTTGCATGCTTGTGGGATGGGTTAAGATACCTGTGGGATGGAGGGATACCTTTGGAATGGTTAATAGCTGTGGTATGGGCAGGGATACCTTTGGATGGGTAATAGCTGTGCATGCGGATACCTGTGGATGGCAGGGATACCTTTGGATGGGTAATAGCTAGGGTGGGTAAGGAATAGCAGTGGAGGGCAGGGATACCTTTGGGATGTGGTAATAGCTTGTGGGATAGATAAAACCTCAGTGCAGCCAAGGGACTGGATGGTCACCGCCATGGTGCACACTAGGCCCTTTTCTTATCAGTAACAATGTAATCATTGATCCACACATTTCACATAAAACGCTCTTTATATAATATGTCCTGTTCATTGCAGGCGCACTCAATCACATGGAGCAATCTCATCCGTATGTGAGACCGGTGAAGGAGCAATCCATTGCAGATCTATCATGCCTGTCTGCACTCCAACTCTCCAGCTGGGGATTCGCAGTGTTCGGAGGTTTGCGCTGCTTTTCCCTCATGTGAAGCTCTGTTGGGGCCTTGCACATACAGTGTATATCAGGTTTCGCCCTTGCCTCCATTCCCCAGGTCCATGTCCCCACTGCCTTGCTGGAGGGTCCCGAGCCTGTTTCTCAACACTGGGTAGGCGAGTGCGCAGAGTGACGAATGTGCAGGATGCAGCAAGCTTCCACGAATCTCCTCAGGTCTCTGGGCATGCTGCATGGTGTGAGAAGTTCCCTGGACAGCTGTTGTCCCAGGATGCCAGAGGTTCTCCACACCGCCTTACCCTGGAAGCACTGATTGAAGATTCCTCTCTTCACGGTGAGGCATCTGGAGTGTAGGGCTTTCATGAAATAGGTCTGAGGGAGAAGGCGTCATCCCCCACGAGAGTAGGCACGATTCTTGCATGTCGTTCGGCAGGGGTCCGGATTCTGGGAAGCCCATAATGAGGTTGCTGTTCCAGCCCCTTCTTGAGGTACTGGCGATGTATACCTGGGCATCTGAAGATGACCCATTTGCCCGAAGCAATGTACATGCACTTGGTAGTCGACATGTGAGCATGGCGAAGAAGTTGATTGTGAAGAAGCCCTTGTAGTTGTGATAATGACCTGACTTGGCTGGAGTTTGCAAGGCCACGTCTGCGTTGCCATCTATGCTCCAACGGTGTGGGGGAAGTTACATTCTGATACCACTGTCTGCACTTTCCTTTCCAGCCTTCTCAGTGGAGGGTACTGAGAGGAGCTTCCTCCAGGGGTTTTTCGATTGATGGCCTGCACCACTTCTCTGACCATCATGCTGATTGGTGTTGTGTGTGGCATCCTCAGCCGTACTGCATGCTCCTGTAAGGTGGTCCCTGAGGCCAGGTGGCAAACGAGTCAGGCCCCCCTTCAGCCCAGTGTCAGGCTGGGACGGAATTTGGTTGCTCTGCTTGTCAACCTGGGTCTCAGCCGCTCCACAACTCTCGTCAAACATGGTGAGGGCATGCTCTGAAGTTCGGAAGCACGAGTGTTTGTCGTTCCCCAGCTCCACCATCGTTCCATTTGCCAAAATGGTGCACACCAGTGCGCACACACTCATGTGCCAGCACCCAGAATGTAAATTGACCTCCCCTCCCAAGCCCTCTGCACATGCGTGTGCAATCCCACTCAACCCCCTTATGTGCACTGTGCGTCACAGTGTTTTTTTGGCTGTTTATGCTTTTTCGCCCTCCAGAGGCTTAGAAAAGCCTCTCTCTGGCAATGGCTTTTCAGTTCCGAATTAATAGGCCGTTTTGTTTTTTCCGGTATTTTCAAAAAAACAAGGAGTGATAAACGGGGCTAGTTTCAGCCTGCAAAGCCTGCAGAAGCCTTCCTCAAGCCTTTGGGAGGCCGAAAAAGGCCTCAAACCAGCCGAAAAATCAGCTGTGAGGCACGTGCATGCATAGTGAGATAAGTTTGCCTATGGCTCGCATGCCAGCACAAATGGCTCTGCGTGCTACTCGTGGCACACATGCCATAGGTTCGCCATCACAATTTTAGGGCTTTTTGCCCAAGCAAACATTGCAAACTTGTCCAACTGACAAAGTTATATCCAATCCTGGTTTCCAGTCGAGCAAGAGAAAACTCAACCCAACCCCAAACAATTGAATGTACTTCAATAGCTACAAAAACTCCTTTGATTATAAATACCAAGCAAAATTAGGGAAAGCAAACAAACATTCTGAACTATGTTTCTCTTTTAACCCAGAAACAACAACAACAACAAAAAAAAACGAACACAATCACACTTCCCAGGAGCCTTTCATGTTCAAACTTCAAAGAAGCCTCCCCCAAAAGAGAGAAAATTAGCCTCCAGAAAGCGGCTGCTTTCTAAACCTATTTCTAAACCTATTAAAATGTTCTGTAAGGGCTTTTAAGTGTCAGTTCATTCGCACAAAGTGTTTGCTACCATTTTCACAAGGAAAAGAAGAGGACCAGCCTCAAGGACAGTAATGAATACTAGCAGTCTTCACAATTTCTGCTGCTCAGCCAGAGAGTTGAATTTTGCCTTGTTTTATGACCTTTCTTGCCACAGCTGTTAAGTGAATCACTGCAGTTGTTCAATGTCTGTGGAAATTCTCAGTCACCCAGCTTATGATTGTCCCAAAAGTGTGTGTTTTTTTTTTTTCAGGAAGCAACTGGATTTTCATTTTTTTTTGAAGACATTTCGCTTCTTATCCAAGAAGCTTCTTCAACTCTGACAGGATAGTGGCGAATGGAAGGATTTATATTCCTTACAGACCGACNAAAAAAAAAAAAAAAAAAAAGGAAGTCCAGCTGTCTCCAGAAAAAGCACCTTTGGGACTGCAGTTGTTCAGTTAGTAATACGATTGTTAAACAAATCTGGCTTCCCCCATTTACTTTGCTTGTTGGAAGGTCGCAAAGTGGGATCACTTAACCCTGGGAAGGCTGCAACTGTCATAAATATGAAGAGTTGCCAAGCATCTGAATTATGATCATGGGATTGCAATGCTGTAATGGTCATAAGTGTGAAAAGAATCGTGACTCACTTTTTTCAATGCCGTAGTAACTTTAAACAGTCACTAAATGAATGGGTTGTAAGTCGAAGACTACCTGGAGAAGTAGGACAGTGATACCATCTCTGCTGAGTTGCCTTGGAGCGAGCTGGCAGGTAGACTTCTGCCTTAGAAGGATGATGAACAAGCCTTCTCCTTTCATTCTTCATTTAGCCAATCTCTGCAAGATTTCTGGCTGGAACAGCTCACATATTCTGCTGCAAATTTGTTTGGATTGCAACAAAACCCATTACGTGTTGATTCAGAAGTAAACCTCCCCAAATCTAATGGAGATTATTTTCAAGAAGTGAAAATAATTTTATTTTCAATTGCAGGGTACAATTGCAGGATTTCAATAGAACAGATATATTGTAGAAGTTGTGAACTTTTAGTTAATACTTGGGACTTGTTGGAAGAAATATCCAGGTCCAGTTCCAAGCCAGAAGAAAGGCACTGGAGACAAAATGGAGACTGGAGGCTGATTGGAAAGATGGTTTAATGATGAAGCGGAAGAACACTTATTTTTCTGGGCAGCTGACCACATGGAGTTGAGAGTGAGGGGGCAAGTATACCTTCTCTTGGGCTTTGAACTTGAGCGTCCTGTTTCTGTGCAAGAACATGCATTCTATTGGCTGTTGTCAGACTCCTATGGGGCTATGTACAAATCCTAGGAGTTTGTCTGAGCTAAGCTTGGTTGAAGTTTGGCTGATGCAATGAAGGGGCTTGTTGGGCAATTGCCTATTGTGGCTGAATGGCTTTGCCCTGAAGGATAATTTCATCCTCCTGGATCTGAAGATCTTTTGTTTTGTTAGACTGGCCCAGTCTTTCTTAATGGGCACAAAATATCAGCTGGACAATAAAGAAAGTGGGGGTTACTTTAAAAAAAAACCATGTTTCTCCATTTCTACCACTGGGAAATATATTATTCTTCCTTTTTTAAGTATATATTTCTCATAATATTTCATTCTTTTAGGAGAGAGGTAGTGTTAAACTTTCTACAGACTGGAATCCTGCAAAGTTGCAAAGGGCGTGCATTTTGTAATGTGCCTGCATGTCAAAAAATAAGCTGATAAAAGGCAAGTCTTCTCTATGTGATAAGCAATTCCTTGAGAAAAAAAAATGAACCATTTCACAAAAGAGATGGTTGATTAAAACAAATGCACACCCACGGTGCTGGGCAAAACCAGTTCAGAGTGCTGGTGCGATTAAATTGGCAATTATAATAATAATTAAGGAGGAAAAAAATATTTTCAAGGGTTTTCCTTGCCTGCCAAAGGACTCCAGGCAATTAAAGGCAAAAATAATTATGAACAGTGGAGCAATAAAACAAGAAATATTCAAGCTGGCAACCTCCGAAGATGGAAAATACTGAATTGATTTCATTGTTTTATAAAGGAGTTTAGAGGAATTAACTACCCTCTGTGACATTAACAGAAGGTGAGAAGATAGGAAGCCCATCAGATTGTTGACTTTCTCTACTGTTTGCAAATACAGGGAGCCTTTGACTTATGACCACAACTGTTGCTAAGCGAGGCACTTGTTAAGTGAAGTTTGCCCCATTTTACTTCCACAGTAGTAAAGTGAATCATTGCAATTGTTCAGTTAGTAACACGGTTGTTACCCAGACTCTGGCTTCTCCCGTTGCCTTTGCTTGTCAGAAGGTTGCAAAAGAGGATCATGTGACCCTGGGAAACTGCAACCGTCATAACTACGAACCAGTTGTCGAGCATCTGAATGTAAATCATGAGACCATGGGGATTCTGCAACAGACGTAAGTGTGAAAAAATGGTCACAAGTCACTTTTTTCAGTGCTTTTGTTTCTTTGAATGGTCACTAAATTAACTATTGTGAGTGGAGGACTACGTGTAATGATATGTGGGAGCTGGATGCTTACTTTTTATTTTTTTATTTTTATTATTTTTTATTTATTTATTTATTATTATTTTTTATTTATTTCTTTATTTCTTTCTTTCTTTCTTTCTTTCTTTCTTTCTTTCTTTCTTTCTTTATTTATTTATTTATTTATTTATTTATTTA
>BHFT01060365.1:0-10416 GCA_004320025.1 Laticauda laticaudata
TCGCCAAGTAGACTGGCAGGTAGCAGGCAGCAATGCTGGCAGGCAGCAAGGCAGGCAGGCTGGCAGGTAGGCTGGCAAGTAGGCTGGCAGATAGGCTAGCAGGCAGGCAGGCAGGTAGCGCTGGCAGGCATGCAAGCACCAAGGTGCATGGCATGATAGCAAGGCTGGCAGGGAGGCTGGAAGGCAGGCTGGCAGCAAAGCCTGGCAGCAAGGCTGGCAGCAAAAGCCTAGGCAGGCAAGCCTGGCAGCAAAGGCTGGTGCAGCAACCTGCAGCAAGCCTGGCAGCAAGGCTGGCAGGGAGGGCTGGCCAGGATGGCAGGCAGCAAGGCAGCAGCAAGGCTGGCAGCAAGGCTGGCAGGCAGGGATTGCAGGCAGGCAGGCTAGGCAGGCCAGTCTATGTAGTCTGCAGCCAGGTTCTTTCCTCTGAACTGGTGAAACCTGCTTCGGGAGGCTGCCTGCCCTTGTATTATCCGCGGGGCTGATGCATATGCTACTCCCCGCAATGCCGCAGTGAATCTATGCAAATCCGCTAGGCTTGCCGCTCGGCAGCCTCTGGGCTTCTGCTCGCATCCGCCTTCATCCGCCCTGTGTCATACCGCTGTGCATCCGCCCTTCATGCCGCTCGGCATCTGCTCGGCACTTCCACTGCTATCTGTTCCACGGTCCGATTTGCTGTGGCTCCCTCCGAAGCCTTGCGGATGTGCATCCGGCTCCCATCCGCTGGTCCATCCCTAGGCTTCCGTTCCGCATCCGCTTTCCATCCTACCCTGCACGTCCTCCCCCCGTCCGTCCTTTCCGTGTTATCCGCTTGCTGGTTATGCAAATTTTTGCCCCTTTTTGAGAGTGAGATAACAATGGATGGAACAGTTTTCTCATCTTGCGCTTTTCCGTTTACAAACGTTTTGCAATCCGTCGGGCCAGTGTGACAGGCCTTAACAATCAAATGGCAAATGCGGAAACACCATTTAAATTAGGGAGTAGGAAGACAGTCATTTCAAAATCTTAAAGCATGGTGGATGAAAACATAGATTAAAAGCCTACCAAAAGCATGAGAAATTACCACAGAACAAAAAAATAAGTAGAGGTTGGAAGGGACTTTGGAGGTCTTCTAGTCTAACCCTCTGCTCAAGCAGGAGACCCTGTGCCTTGTCAGGCAAGTGAGAACTTCAAACAGAATGGTCTTCACTTGGCACCTATTAAGAACCCCATAATTGTCATGGCATCCATGCTACATATAAACAAGTAAAATGCCTCCCATAGGACTCCCACAGAGAGTCAACTGTTGGCCAGATAAGCTGCATAACTGCCTTTTCCTAAGGCATCCAAGTATGGAGGGAAGCAAGTCATCCTCCCCAGCCATAAGAGGCCTTGTGGGTTGGCAGGTTGAGTGTGAGATGTGTTGGGTTACTTCAGCTTTAGCTGTCTCAGGTTATGTGCCAAGTAGTTGTATTATCTGGCTGGAGGAGATGGTGTTACACATTTGTTCCTGGTTTCAGCTTATGGTCAGTCACCTGGTTACGATGTGTATCTATTTGCTTTTCCACACCCACACACTGAGGAGACTTGGGGTGGGTTTTTCCAGGTGCTCAGTCCCAACTTCCTTTTTTCAATTTTGTTTGTTTGTTTCCTTGGTTCCTTCCTTGCATTTGTCTACTCTGCTTGCGTGCCATCACAAACCTTTAGATATGGCAGCTTATTTGGGTCCCATTAAAGTTCCTGCCAGCATTTCTTTCCTGGCTCATTTCCTTCCTTTGATCTGAACCCATGTCAGGCCCCCAAGAACCAAGAATCACTCATGGAGTTACGCTACTTCTGAAAAGTTCCCTTACTGTTATTCACCTACAGACAGAATCTTGCTGGACTAAAGCAAATATCTGCCATGATTATAGATTTACTCTGTGAAGTGCTGGGGAGGATCCGACTTGCTGTCTTTCGAACTACCACACATTCCAAGCTGACCCCTGGGAAAGACCCCCTCCCTCCTGCGAGTCCAGAGTGCATTTCCCCACAACCCACCACACAATCTCTCTGCTCTCCTCCTTCCTTTCCCCCTTTGCTCATTTTTGATGTGTGCCTTCTTCACATCATTTCCAGCACAATCAAAACAGTCTAAAGGGCAACTACATCCACATAAACACAGAATTGCTTTGTTGATTAACTTGTCTTAAGTTCTCAAGAGGCATAATTGCTTCCTGTTGAGCATGAGCTGCCTGGAAACATAGAGTGTCTTCCTTCAGAGAACTTGTCCTGTCTCTCAACTTGGGCAGATAGATAGATGCCTTGAGTCCTTGGCCCAGGGGGGACCTCACGGCCAGAGGCTGATCGGTCACACACAAGAGTATGTCGCTCAGGGTCAACCCAGTTGTGAAATGTTCTCCATGCAAGGGGATTGTGGGGGACTGCAAAGTGGCACCAGCACTTAACACCAGAGCCCCTTCCCAGGGTGGCCCACCGCTTCTCACCCCCTTCATCTCCTTAAGACCCGTCATCCCCATGATGTTCCTGCCTGCCCTTTTCCCACCTGACCATACCCCTTCTTTCTGACCCTTTCCCTCCCATCCTGGCTCTATCACACCCTACCACGCAACCAGGCAAAAAACCAACGGGCACGAACACTTGGGTGCTTCAGGCTAGCACTCTACACTGCTGAGTCTTCCAAGTTAGATCACTCAGCCTCCTTCTCGGCCCCCCAGCCCACTTGCTGCCAGTGGGGCTATTCAACCATAGCTAGTGGCCTGTGGGAAACAGGGCTGCCTTAGCACATGGGCCTGATGGGCCCTTGCCTGTGGGCCCCAAGAACATAGGGGCCCCGTACTAAACTGTGTACGTTAACCCTTCAATGCACCTTGTATTGTATAAATATATTATACCTATAATTTGCAAATACGTGTTTCATTTTATCGACCCTTTACATTTTCATTCCTGGGAGAAGTTGTCGTAGGGGCCCCACTACTCTGCTTTGCCTGAGTAATGCTGCTCAGCTGAACCTGGTTGGAAAAAGGTTTAATAGCATCCAGGAGGAAAAAATCATTTGCTTGCTTTAACTGCTGGATTTTCTCTTGAAACCTCTGAGTTCACTGACAAGGCCTGAATATAGGAACATATGTAACATTCCCCAAATTCAGCAAGTCTCCTTATTCTACTGCAGGGCTTGGGGAAAGTATCCTCAAACTTTTGTGACGCAAAATGTACACTAGACCAAAACAAGGTGGAGAGTGAGAAGGAGGAGGAGAGAAGAAGGAGAAGAAGAGAAGGAGAAGGAGAAAGAGAAGAAGGAGAAGAGAGGGAGGAGGAGGAGGAGGAGGAGGGAGGAGGAGAGGAAGGAGAGAGGAGAGAGAAGGAAGAGAAAGAGAAGGAGAAAGAGAGAAGGAGAAAGAGAAGAGGAGAGAAGGAGGAGGAGAGAGGAGAAGGAGAGGAGGAGGAGAAGGAGAGAAAGGAGAAAAAGGGAGGAAAGAGAGGAGAGAGAAGAGAAGAGAAGGAGAAAGGAACAGGAGAAAGAGAAGGAGAAGAGAGAAGGAAGGAAGAAAGAGGGAGAGAAAGGAGAAAAGAGAGAAGGAGAAGGAAGAGGAAGGAGGAGGAGAAGAAGAGAGGAGGAGGAGAGAAAGAGAAGGAGGAGGAGAGAAAGGAGAAAGAGAAGAAGGAGAAGGAAGAGAAGAAGGATCTGGCAGAACCTGTTGCAGTGCCCCAGTTGCAAAACTAAGAGTGTGTCAGTGATCTTCACTCAAAAGTATTGGCCTTTCTTGAATTATTATTGGTTGATTTGATTTGAGTTTGGTGTTGCCTGTTTCTTGGGGGAGTCTTGATGTCTTACAATATAAATCAGGAAGAAAACACAGTGAGGGGAGGGGAGGAGGGAGGGAGTGTCCACATGCTATGTCCACATGTGATCCACATGGATCACCTGCTTTGCATCACCTTATCTTGCCCTGGAGGGTGTGATCCTGTGAGTTTGGGTATATAAGCTGGACAAGAGACCTTGGTGACTGAGAGGATTTCGCCTTCCCATTGGATCCCCCATTGAAGGTGAGAGCCAAAGATTGCAGAAAGAACTTTTAAGGTAACTTTACTGAAAGAAATGACAACATATTTGTACGCATAACTGCTGTGAAGAAAGCTACTTCTTAGCATTTTTTCCTTTTCTATGTTTTCTCCAACTTCGCTTTTTTCCACTTTTTTATTTTTCCTTGATTTCTTTCTTTTTTCTTTCTTATTTTATAAAGGCACCCCCTCTTCTTTTTAAAAAAAATCTCCACAGCTTGAAATCTTTCAACCTCCTTTGCAAGAACTCCTGGGGTGTGTGTGTGTATGATAGATGATTTATTTGAATGATGAAGCATCAGAGCATCTTGTGTCATAAAGCCCAGGAAAATCCTGTATCTCTCATAAGAGATGGATGGTTTGCATTGTCTGTGTTTATGATGTTTCTTTGTCCTTTTTTGTCAGCCAATTCACAGGATTAAAAGGAAAAGGGGAGAGAATTGCTTTTCTTGTCCATAGAAGAGATGAAGAGATATGGAAGAGGAAAATCAAGATTTTTTTGGGGGTGAGGGTGGGCTTAAAATTTCAATCCCTTCCATTTAGGCGTTGAGTTCATTGGGCTTCAGGATTAGCTAAGGGTCCCTTCTCCAAATTCTTCTCTAAGGTGGCCTACTCCAACTTTACACCCTCCTTACATCCTGAAACACACCTGCTGTGGCCCAGATCTTAATGGTCACAGAGGGAGGAACCAATCACAAGAGCAGACCAGGGTCTCTACCCATTGCTCAGGGTAGTATTTGGGGAGGGGGATGCAGTGCTGGGTTCTTCTTGGGGAGGGACATCGGAAAAAGGGGGTGGCCTGGTGTGGTTGGAGGACATTCAAGGTTCTTCTCAACTTCTGTTTCCCTCCCCAGGTTTGGAGATGCTTCTCATCACTTGCTTCATCTTTGGCCTCTTGGGCAGCCTTGCCTGGGCAGGTGAGTTGTGCCAGCATAGTTGATATATCCCATGTCATATCCCATGTTGATATATCCCATGGTTTGCCATTTATCTTGTCCTTGGCTTATTTTAATGTTTTATTCTTAATGGGGGTTTAATGCTTAATGCTTCTAGCTCTGATCCATTTAGATGAATCCAGAAGGGCATGGAGTTCCAAAAAGGCATGGAGAGATCGAATTCCTCAAGATCAAGGGAGGTACTAATACCACTCTATAAAGCCTTAGCAAGACTACACCTACGATACTGCATCCAATTTTGGTCCCCACGCTATTAAAAAGATGTTGAGCCTCTAGAAACAGAGCAGAGAAGAGCAACTAGGATGACGAGGGGACTGGAGGTTCAAACATCCGATGAACAGGCATGACTAGTCTAGGGAAGAGAAGTACTAGGGGGAAACATCCCAGCAGTTTTCCAATAGTTGAGGGGCTGCCACAGAGAGGAAGGTGGTCAAGCTATTTTCCAAGGCACCTGAAGGCCAGACAAGGATTAATGGATGGAAACTGAACAAGGAGAGATTTAATTTGGAAATAAGGAGAAATTTCCTTTGGAAAATTGTGGGTGCTTTGGAAGTTTTGGGTGCTTCCTCACTGGAAGCGTTCAAGGAGAGACTGGGCTGCCTTCTGTCAGAAATGCTTCAGGGTCTCCTGCTTGGGCAGGGGGAAAATTGGACTAGATGACCTACAATGTCCCTTTCAACTCTGTTAATCTAATCCAGAAGGCCTCTGTGTCTCATTATATGGACACCAGATACTGGTATCTACAGGGTGAGGCTGGCATAGTTCCACTAAACAGGACCTGGGCCATTTTACATCCCCTGGGTCACATCTGGCCTTTTGGCTGTCTCGTCTGACCCACGTGAGGTCAGTCGGAAATTAGAAATCAAATGCAAACAAGTGTATATCATGGATATAATACAATGCACTGGTTTAACATGAAGGCAACTCTCAGCCAGTCTTTGAAAACTTGTAGATTTGTACACAAACCACAAACCACCATGCAGAGCAGAAAGCAGGTTTCAAGGGTTTTAATGTCAAACAACAAATTTTCCATCTGACAAGAATGGTATCCCAACCGATTGAGGTTAGGACTGGAAGCTTCTGCCTTACAGTGTTATTTAAAGGTAGAAAGACACCCACCTCAATGCTTCTATCTCCTATCCATGCCCCTAATTATTCCCTTAATCACCCTTTATTCCCATCATCCGGTTTACTTAATAAGTCCACTATTTCCTTCCCTATCACCTATCCTTTGCTCATGCTTCCTATCTCATTGCAAATCTCCCGTTTCTTCAGCCCAGTTGATTCAACAGCTGCACCGGCTGTTATCTCTTTCAGTTGGGCTTTGGCAGAATCATCTATTTAACATCCAACAATGCATCAAACACAGATAGGAGTTTCCCTTCAAGTTACAGGACGACTGAGGATCCCTTCACACATTATAATTCTCCGATGCTACAGCTGTCACAATTCTTTAGAAGCATCTATCATTGGCAGGGTGCGATGGCTACTCCTGCAAATGTGCTGACAGGCTCAGATCATCTATCATCCCGAACGGAGCTCAACCACAACCTTTCATTTTCAATTTAGGCACGTGGGTGCCTGTGCGCCTACAGACCATCATAAACCTCTTATCCATCTATTATCCACCCTATTATCCAGTGCAGTAGCCTAGAGGGGGAGCCCTCGCCTCACAATCAGGAGGCTGTGAGTTCAATAGAGGCTAATATTTGGAATAGACTCTCCTGCTCGAGCAGGGGGTTGGGCCAGATGACCTCCAAGGTCCCTTCCAACTCTGTTATTCTATGTTCTATGTTCTATAAACCCATTGGTTTGGCCCTCCACAACAGTCCCAGTTTCCTATGTGGCCCCTTGGGAAAATTAATTGTCCACTAAAGCCATCACTGTGCCACTCCCTTCTGCTCTTATTCTCTTTGCTCCCTCATTTTCTTTTTCTATTTTTATTTTGAGTTTTTATTTTTGGGTTCAGGATTTTTTTTATCATTTTCTCAAAGTATAAAATACAAAGAACAATAAAAATAGGAAATTAAGGGAAGGAAACAGGGAGGGGGAAAGAAAATACAGGGTACATGGGAAAAAGGCAAAAAAGCATTGAGTTCTGACTCTTTAACACAGTACAAAATGTGTTGAAAAGAGTCGGAACTCAATGATTTTTTGCTTTTTACAGACTCAACTTTTAACTTTTATGCATTAATACATACCAGCCATTTCTATAACAACAAATCTATCAAATCGGCAAAATCAAAATCAAAGTCAAAGTTTCATATATATTTTTCATCACAAGCACAAAATCCAGAAGAGATATCCAAATAAAAACAAATGTATTCTCTTATTTGAATAAAGCAGTCAATTTAACCATTTCTGCTTTATCTTCCTTGCTGTGGGAATAATATATATTTCTATTTGCACTTAATAATCTTTATAAACTATCATTGATATTAATGAAATTCACTGTATTCATTTAGTTATTTTAACCTTAAATGGAAAAATACTTTTTTATCCATATTAAAACTCTAAACTTTTCTTTAAGCTAATACATCTTTTTCTTTAGGTTTCTCTTAACATAGATACTTTTTAATAGACTTTCAGAAATATTTTACAAGCTTTAAAAGTTACTTAAGCATCAAATATAAAGGAAACAATATACATTTCAAACCCACTTTACATTATGACTTTTTCAATTACAAATATGAGACCAACCGATAAAAATCCATCCTAATTCCAATTGACTCATTCAATTTAAGTCCCTCCTTCCAGCTTATCTTCATGGAATAAAAGCTTTTTCTTCTCAGGAATGTTTATCAAGTCATCATAAACGTCTCTTTTGCTCAAGGATTTCTCAACCTTGTTAATCTCCATGAGGAAAAAGTCCATTTTTATTCTCTTTTCCAAGCAGGTCCACATGGTCGGAGTGTCTGTCCTTCTGGCACCTTTGCCAACAGAGACAGAAGCCAGTGGTATTGCTACAAGTTCTATGAAGATATGGCCACCTTTCAAGAAGCTGAGGTAACTATCCTGAGGTACCTCACCTGAGGAACCTCACCTGAGCGGGAAGAATTCCCTTAATCTGGCCCAAAAGTTCATGTCATTTTTTTTAAATGAAGAGCACTTGCTGCATGATTTTCCCTTTTTTAAAAAAAGGATAAAACTTTTCAAGAAAGAGTAAAATAAAATATTTTAATAATTCTGTTCAATTCCTGTTAGTTAAACGGGATTAATGGGTTGGCTCTACTTTAATATCTGGGTGAAATTTGTCAAAGGAAGTAAAACTCGAATGAGATATCCAACTGCTTCATTTAAAGGGGATTGAATATTGTGTGATTCAACATGTTGTACAACTCAGCTATTGCCTTATCCATTTGTGGGAACAAGGCCAACAATCACAGGGTTAACAGGTGTCCCTCCTTAGCAACCATTCACAGTTATGACAGTGATGGAAAGGTATCTTTAGGGCCAATCCTCACATTTATGACAGTTGCCATTTACTTAGCAATTGTTTGGCTAAATGACTGAATTGCCAGCCCCAATTGTGGTTATTAAATGAGGGCCTTCAAAAATTCAAGCCATGTTGCTTCAGAGTGACCCCTTGTCTCTCAGAGTGTCTCTTTATTTCCACACACAAACACACACCTCCTTCCCTCTTCTCTCTCCCCCCACCTTGTTTGCATGTCCTAGTTTTTTATGGATATCCCACTCTGACACCACTTTCATGCCTCACTCATAAGCATGAGAGTCATTTTCCCCAATATATATTTTTTCTTTATTTTTCCTTGCTGGGCAAGAAAGTCATGCTCATATTTACAGCTCCTCTTAGGAGAACTTCTACTGCAGGACATAGCTGAGAGGACCTTGTCTAACTAAACTGCAAAATTCCTGGGTTGGTAAGTATGGATTGTAGCAGACCTGCAATGGACAACATGGTTTGTTGATGCTAAGATAGTTTTGGTTCTTCTCTGCAGGAAGAGTGTCATTACAAATGGAGAGGTCATTTAGCATCTTTCACAAGAGACAAGCAGGCAGAAACCATTGGTGCCTATATCAACAAAGAAAATATCGAGAATAACCACGTATGGATTGGGCTCCAACGAGAGAACATGGTGAGTACTTGGTCCTCCTGTCTCTGAGCAAGTAGCAGATGTTTTCATATGGATATTTCTTGAGTAGTGATTTATGTCCTCCTTGAACAGCCCATCAATCATCTTCCATCTCCATTCCCTGATGTCACTTTACATACAACACCAGCCCATTGCTGCTCCTGACCCAAGGGGACACAAGGACAAAGGACCCCAAAGCCAACAGCTTAGTCACCCCAGAGCCCAATTCCCCTTCAGATCACAAAGAAGCAGATCTATAGTCAGCGAGGGATTTCTCCCTGCAGGATCCTTTTTAATAGCTAATAGGATTTATTCCAAGTTGATCTAAATCGGCCCAGTGTTTTTTGATATGAAAACCACGTTTTCTACCAGGGAAGTACAAAGAGTAGGAGGAAGGGGCAGGGTTGAAAGCTGAAATGGATAGAAACATGGTCAGGAAACACCTTCAAGTTGTCAGGGTTTAGTGGATGGTTGGGATGAACTTTTGTGAATTGTCTTTGAGAAATCCTGGAGAGGAGTGGAAGTGCCAGTTGGCTTGGAGGAGGAGAAAATAGGTCCCTGTCTTTAAAGGGGGGGAGGCAAAAATGCAGCTGTAGACAGTCTGATATTGATACCTGGGGAGATTCTTCAGGAGACAATAAAGAGATCGATCACAGTGTCAAAACTGTCAGATATAAATCCTGCCCAATTGTCTTCCTCTTACTGTTTCCTCCGATAGTTTAGTAGATTAAGGTCATGCAGCAGACGTAATATATCCTGATTTCAGCACAGCCTTTGAAAGCAGACTGTACTCCAGTAGACTGCCAATCCCCAAGCTAATTGTGTCTCACAGCATCTTGAGAATGAAGGGAAACTCATCGTTATCCTGGCAATTATATTCCCAATAATGTGCAATTGGAAGAGATCTGGAGATCATTTATTTTGGTCTCCTGCTCTTTGAAGATACTATATCTCACCACAACTTTCTCTTCTCTGAGACAAACACATGTCATGTTTGCAACCCAAAGTTTTCTTTCTCAGCCCCTTTTCATCTTGATTTCTCTGGAGACTCTTCAGTTTGTCCAGGCCCTTCCTGAAACACAATAGCCAGAACTGGACCCAATATCCTAGCTGAGGCTAGACGAATTAATCCTGGATCTTTTCATTGTTGTTTTGAAGTAGAGAGTGCTAAACTGGGATTGATAATACCCCAGAGCAGTAGCACAAACCCCACTTCCTTCTACACTGATTATGTTCCCTAGTTGAGTAATGAAACATCTGCAAGAAAATCCCCAAGCTCAGAGAGCACCAAGGACCCCACAGTTGTCCTCCTCCTCCTCCTCCTCCTC
>BHFT01060370.1:0-30890 GCA_004320025.1 Laticauda laticaudata
GGGGGGGTTTTCTTTTATCACTCTGCTCCGGGACTTGCCAGAAACATGGGAACCTTTGGGGAAATTTGGAGCAATGAAGGGATAGTTTGAACTTCCAGCTGTTTGTGTTATCTCTGTGCCATGCCCTGGGTCATCACAATTGTGTTGTGAGTGTCTTGGCATATATTTTTTTTTGTTTAATGTATGTGCATATTTTATTCACACTGCTGTAAACCACTTTGGGTCGTCTCCACTGCATGCCCAATCACATGTAACACAAATAAATTCAGACGATCTTGATTAAAAATCCTTTCTGGTTTCTTTGGTTTTAAAAAAAACCCATTCTGGACACAGGCTCTCAACCAATCAGTAGCAAGCACATTATTTATTTAAATCAGTTTTACAAACTTCTCTTGATTGGTGAAAGACGTGTGGATGTAGTGAGAATCATTAAAAAACAGTAGCCGCTATAAATCAATCAAATTCTATTATATTTGGAACAACTTTTTAAAAAATTAAAACCCCTTTCTCTTTCTTTTGCAGCCTATAGACAGACACATTTTAACTTTCGAAGAGCAGGGTTTTGTTTTAAGGAAATGTTTGGAAGCTGTGGAAATGGTTTTTAGCTTCATGAGAAAGGTGGATTTTCTAATATTAATTGCCGTTATGACAGTTTCCTAATCCAGAAATATATCAAGGCAGTAATGAGGCAGAAAGAGCGTGTTTAAATGACACATTTCCCCAAAGTGAAGGCTGGGGACTTTTTCATACATGCATGGATATTTGCTGTTACGCTGATTTGCAAATATGAATGACTGCAGATTAAGCACCACATAGACTATTTTCAAGTCCCCAAATACCACTTTAAGCTTAAAGTCGTACACTTTAAGTACAATGGGGAATCTGTAAGTAACATTTCAATCAGCAAGACTCAAGTTCATCGTGCGTAATTTCTCTCATTGCTTTCACTGTGTCATGAGGTAACTCATTTTATCGGTATCCATCATGGTAGTTTGCCATGAAGTCAGTTCATATGGTCATCTCTCTGATGCCTAGCAATATCTCAGCCTTCCTTTTCCAAGTGTCCAAGCCTAGATTCCCTCCTCCTTTGTAGTGGTTGGGGCCCAAAAGAAATTATCCACCTTATTAGAGGCAGCATCCTGGGCTCTCAAATCCTGCTCTTTCTGAAATAAGCCAGATCCAACTTATCAGGGTTCAGCCAATCTCTGGCTATGACACCATGAGATAAGTAAAAACACCCCTAAACCCCATCCTGACTTAATTCCTGGAAAGGGGAACCATATGAGACAGTGATGGCTAACCTTTTCGGCACTAGTGCCCAAAGTACGCACGCCCCGCACCCCCAAAATGCAATGTGTGTGTCTCCCGCCCATGCGCCCTGCGCATGTATGGTAGAGACCCGAAGACCAGCTGGCCGGCAGGAGGCATGTGCGCATGCGTGATGGAGCTGAGCTGGGACGACGGCTCATGTGCCCACAAAGAGGGCTCTGTGTGCCACCTGTGGCATGCGTGCCATAGGTTTGCCATCACGGATATAAGACAACTGTCAGTTCTTGACTAAATGAAAGAAGTTCAGAAGTTAGCCCAGGAAGCTGTGAAAACTTCATGCTCTCTTGCAATACCATTCAATCAAGAGGAGAGCTGGATTTCCTCTTATTTCTAGTCCATCAGGTCCTCACAGATGGTTGACATTCTTTGCATTCCTGCTCAACCATTCTGATAAGGGTAAACTAGAATCTTCCAGGCACTGAGACCTGACAGAGGGGACTCCATGACTGCTGTGATTCATCTACGTGTCCCAACAACACAACTGTCTTCTCCTCTAGCATGGCATGGGCTGCACAACAAGAGGGCCATCCTGAAAACTGGCCATGGCTGGGACAGCACACGCAAACAAGGAGGGGATTTCAACTTCCTTCTCCAGTGAAGTTGATGATACCACCCCTGCTTGCACACGAGTGACTATAGATACATGCATGTGCATACATATAGGTATGTACACCTGAGCTAGTCCCAATTCATCACTTACCAGCACCTATTTCTGTCCTAAACTATGATGCTGGGATTATGGGGGAGTCATCCATGTTCTACTCTACACCAAGAGCATCCATTGGAAGAATAACTGGCAACTGAGCTCCTGCTTCTTCTGCTTTGCTCTGGTTGGCTGACTCCTGCAGGAAAGGAGAATTCTGAGGAAGGAGATACCAGGCAGTGAGCTGAACATACAAACTGGAAAAACACTGGGAAAGAAGGCAATGATGGGAGGCAAATCACATCCCTAGGAGGAGGGGGGCACCTATGAAGGACATTAAAGGAGGTTGAACGTCAGACCGTATCTCAGGCCTGTTATCCTGTGTGGTTCAGTTCAACCTGGATGCACAACCTAAGCTCCATCACTACCCATCGCTCAGCCTGGTCATGGGAGGACCTCAGTGTGGCTTTATGAACTCAGCCTAAACAGATGCAACCTGACCACAAAGATTCAGTGGCACCGCCGTTTTCCCAAGCCAGGGTTATCTGTATTTCTCTGGGGTGAGATCATCCTCATTATCTGACTTGGAAAAGTAGGCAGAGCTCTTATTCCACCCACCCAAAATTGGTGGACTTGCAAAGCACAACTCCTTTCAGACCACGCTTTGCCTGCTCACATCCATATTGTATTCCGGGGAGCCAGAGCAGTTTTGGCCAAAATCAATGAAAATCCCATCGGAATCAGAATCGATCGATTCTAAAATCTGGTCCACTATGTTCTCAGGGCTGGCTGTGGGAGCAATGGCGAGCAAGTCCGAATCCTGGCCTAACTCAAATGCCCTGGTCGGCTTCTCTGTGGGATAGAAGAGTCCTTTGGATTGATCAGACACACATTGCATTGAACCGGTTGAAATCCTCTCCTGCTCTCCTGCTGGCAGGATCTTCATGGTGAGCATGGAGCTCTTGGATCCATTGTCTGTGATGGTTGTGAGATTGGAATAGCCCAGCATCTCACCGCAGGAGGTCATTTCAGAAACCGAGTGTCGTCGGATGCTCGAGCTGTTGGCATTCGTGCCTTCTGTCTCATACTCGGCTACGGGAGTCAACAAAGGGTTGTTGTAACTTTTGGATCTCACCACCGGATTCTTAGCAAGAATATCCCCAGATTTAGAGCGCCGAAAGAAGCGTTTTTCTGTTAACAAACACAGAGAACAATTAAAATCTTCACAGGGTTCCTACCAAGACAACTAACCCATCGCAGAAGGTCTGTGCCCAGGTATTTGGACAGTGACTTTGTCAGAGTATATTCATGAACTGGAATAGAGCATGGTAACAAGGTCAGCCAATGAATAGGCAAAGCAACTAAGTCAGCCAATGAGGACTGTCTGTAAACTGAAACTAGAAGTAGCCTAGGCATGGCTCTATATTAAGCTTTGCAGCTCTGAAGCTATGTTAAGCTCTGAGTCTGTCTATTGAAAATGAAACTAACTTGCTTGCTTACCTGCTGAAGTTACTTGCAACATGTTTCTGTCTGAGTTTGCTCCATGTTGGAGAAATCTACAACTGGTTTGTAACATCTACTTATTATGTTTATAAAGACGTTATATGAAGCATCAGCCATCTGTGTTTACTTTTCTGGTGCTGAATTAACGCTGCAAAACTCTGAACAGACTTCAAATCAGTATGTGAACTTCCTTTTCTTACATTTGTTTCTATTTTTTCCTGACCACTCAACTTCCCTGTGTCTCCCTTGGACATGAATCAAAGGAGGCATAATGGAAAGGAAGTGTCCTCTAATCTTTGCTTCCCAGATCTTCTGTTCAGCAGTACTGTCTACATTCCAAACCTTTATTAAATTTTGGCCTCTTCAGATAGAAGCTTGGTGTTACTGTCTATTAGAGCAGGAATCACTGACTTCACTTTCTTATTAGTTCACTTGTATACTTTATCCTATTCTTCCATGAAGGAACACGTTATTTTGATAGTTTCCATTCCAGAAACTGGTGGTGTACATCCACACCTTGTCAGAAATTGGCCACGAGATGGCACTAGCTTAATACTGTACTTTTCCTGGAACAAAGTTGGAGCTGAGATGTTTGCAAAAGGATGTAACATTACAGACTATGCAGCCAAGGATTCAATGGAGAGGCATTTAGGGCTTTCTTCTCTTTTCTGTTCTTTTCCTTCTTTTTCTGCCTACCTCATGCAAGCTGCACAAGAAGTTTATACAAGTGTGTAGGGTTGATATATGTCTATGTCCTTTGAGAATGCTTGAGAAAGAAAATAAAATTACCCCAGGAAAGAGATGGGTATTCATTTATTAATTCTTTTGCCTCCTCTTTTATTCCATACTCCCTGCTCCTGTCTTTTCCTCAAACAACAGCCCTGTGAGACAGGTTGATCCAAAAGAGAGCAACTAACCCAAAATCTACAGGGAATTTTTGTGGCTGATGATGATTAGAATCTCAGTTTCCCGACTCCTAGTCCCTACTTTCTCTACCCCACTGTGATTTTTGGATTGAGAGGAAAAGATTAACCAAAAATCACCAAGGATCCTCTGTGCTTAAATAGGGATGAGAACTGGGTATTCCTGCTTCTAGTTCAATAGCTTTACCACTGTCTCTCGGTCTGAGAGAATGAGAGAGAGAGAGAGAGAGAGAGACTCTGGATCAAAGCCACACAGAAATTTTACAGGGCTGAAAGAGGATTGGAGCAAGGAGATCTGAGTCTAATCCTCTTTCAGCCTTGTAAAATTTCTCTGTGACTTTGATCTCCTTGTTCCTAATCCAACATTTTCACCACTATGAATTCTCCCTCTTCCACTTGGAAAGCCTCCTTGGTCAACTCTACAGTCCACTGCCCTTCCTGGACAGAACTTCTACACTCCAGGCACTGCGGAGTGATTTTCACATGCTTCACAACTTTGAAATGCGAAGAAGCAAATGAATGGAATCAGGAAGTAGGTTTCAAGATGTTTTCTGATATCTGATAAGAAAGTACTAACTCAAAAGCCAGTTGACCTATTAATTCCGTAACAAGCCTTGGGGGACAACACAGGTTAAGAAGTGGGTGTCGTATATACAGGTTATCAGATTATTATTATACAGAATAAATTATTTTCTGTTTATACATTTAAGAAGATATGCTACCATTGGCCACACTCTTAGAAGTATTACCTAAAATGCAGGAAGAGTGAGTGAGAGCGCCATCACTGGAGTACAAACCATACGTCCCCAAGTAAGGGGAAACAACCTTCTGTAAGAGAGTTTCCAACTTCAAGTAATCTTCAGTAACTCCTTTTGATTCATGAACACCCTGAAAACCAAAAGGAAAACTCTGTTTCAGTTTTTTTAAATCCAGTATAACCTGTTGGATTGACATGAATGGGGGAAGTGCAGGGTGGGAGTTAGATTAGTTTGGAACAGGAGGTCTTTAACTTGGAGAGATGATAACTCGCTTGTTCACCCATCCATGTTCAGGCTCCTTTGGCTCACATTAAGAGATCTCCCAAGGTCCACACTGTTAGATCACTGGCCATCAATCTACCCAGTTATCACTCAATGGCGGGCCAATAGTCCCCAAGTCTTTTCTTGCTGTAGGCACCTAACCTATTTTTTCCTTCAATTTATCTTCTTCCTTGGTTAGTTTCAGTGCTGGTATAGCAATAGCAATAGCACTTAGACTTATTTAGCACTTTATAGTGCTTTCCTCTCTAAGCAGTTTACAGAGTCAGCCTTTTGCCCCCAACAATCTGGGTCCTCATTTTACCCACCTCGGAAGGAGGGAAGGATGAGTCAACCTTGAGCCTGGTGGGATTTGAACTGCCAAATTGTGGGCAGCTGGCTGCAGAAGTAGCTTACAGTACTGCACTCTAACCACTGTACCACAGAGGCTCCTTATTCTACCTGGCATACTGGTAGCGCCAAAGATCAACTGGCAGAGAACCAGTTTGCTCTGAGTCTCTCCGACGTTCTGCAGTTGGGCCCACCTGCCCGCCCCTGCTCCTAGGTCCTTTTTAACTTCTCAGCTGTTTGGCGCAGCAGATTGGTGTGCTAAAGAGAGGCACAGTAGCTTAGTTTGTACTGTTTTAATGCATGCGCAAAGCGTGTGTTTGGCACACGCGATTGCACAATTCCCAACCCTGCAGCCATGCCCACCGAGCCATGCCCACAGAACTGATGGTGGGAACTTTTGAATCCCACCACTGGTTAGTTTCTTTTTCTGGGTTGGCCCGACGTCTTGCACAAACTCAGCAGATGGGGCTGATTCAGCAAGCAGATAATCCATGTTGTGCGAATGCAGCCATAAAGACCCAGTACCCTGACAATACAGTACAGATGGTATTCTTGGACAGCAAAGGGAAAAAAATTGTGTCCACCTTGAGTTTTTTTGTAGTATTAAAAAAAAAAGAGGTCGTCTTCTTACGCTGAATTCTGAGTTTTGGATCTAAACTTGCAAGGGGAGGCAGCGCTACAGATTTATGAGTGATTAACAAGCTGCAATGGGAACTAATTGAGCAGCAAATTAAAATAGCAACTTCATGAGTGATACATCACACTTTTTTTTAAAAAAAAGAGGGTATCATGCACCTGGCATCTTGACCCCCCACCCCACCCCACCAGGATATCCCTGTTAGTAGAGAGTCCTCTGAACAAAAAGCAGGAAATTGTCGAGTTGCTTGAAAAGCAGCCAAGAATCCCCAAAGCCAGAGATTTAACAGACTTGTGCTTTCATTTTCAGGCTCTCCCCTTCTTTCGCTGTTTCCTTTTTTTGGTAACCTCTGATGGTAACAGGGGAGGACAGCATCGTGAAAGAAGAAAAGGGCGATGTGGGGGTGGGCAGGAAGGGTTGGATTAAAGCAGCCCAAACGGAGCCAAACTGAAGAGGACTGAGATGGAAAGAGGCAACCCTGAAAAGCAGATAGAGGCACCGTCCCAGTTAAAAACAATACAGTGGGGGTGAATTCTTTGCTCATCTATCCAGAGGGACTGCTGTCAGAGAAAGCAATTTAAGTGTTAAGTACGGCAAGTTACGGGTCAGAAATATTCCCTGCACAATGCTGCACCAAACTTAAAGAGTTCGTTACGATTTGTGAACAGCACAAAACAGAGAAGGGTCTGCTGAGAATGACTCCCACATTCTGCTGTGAGAGCTTTATGCTTCTTGCATCTCAAGCAGGAACCAGCAGGGCGACTCTTGTTTGGCTGTGTTCCCAGGACGTGCCCTGCATCCCTCCTCATTCCCCAGATGGAGAGGCCCTCAAAGCAACCTCCCCAGAGGGGGGATGTCCTCCAACGGATTAAAAAAAAAGGCCCAATGGCAGCTGTGATCATGTGATGGAAGCTCTCTTCCTCATTTTGACATGCACTTTGACATTTCATGACCCTCTGAACTTCCCTCACCTGCTGGGGCCCACTTTGCCTTGGGGAGCACAATAGGGAGGATTTTAAAATTTTAAGATTTTTCTAATTCTCCCATGGTGCTCCGGGGATTAAAAAAAAAAAAAATTTTTGGTGCCACGATTTGCTTTCTTGATCACTGTTGGCAATTTTTGTAAGATTGTGAAAACTCTCAGGCTGACAAGGCCAAATTTAAATGACACTTTAAGAGACAGTCTGAAGCAGCGAGTTGAAAGACTATCAAAAATTAAAACCTCTCCACATACTTCACTCTTTTATGGCAGATATTTTAGCTCAGTTTTTCAAATAATAAGCAATTGGATTTTTCCTCTGCAGTTTTCATTCCTTACTTTATACAGGAATATGTAATAGTTTTGTTTCATTTGGGAAAAGTTCTATAAAACATTCTGGAAACATTTGGCTGTATATAAATGTGATACAAATTTTAAATTGCAATAAAGAAATAAATATCATACATTTATTTATTTGTGCATGTATGTATATATATATATATATATATATATATATAATATATATATATATAATATATATATATATACACACACACACACACACACCACACACACACACACACACACAACAACACACACACACACACACCCACACACCATTTGTCTGGGCCTCCCAGCAATGTGTTTCACAACCATGACTTTATAGAGAAGAAACATCTTGCATCATGCTGTCTCAAATGTGTGTAATCTATTTTGGATGCCTCACCCCACTTCCTAGAAGATAATTGAAAAGCTTCCCCAGCCAGGCTGGTGCCTGGAAACCTGAATTTATGAACAACTCAAAAGTTCTCCACCCAGGAATGCCATTCCTTGGGGTAGGCATTAATAAGCAGATGGTGGAAGGACCACAGATCATGAGTCTGACTACAATGTTGATCCAGCCCTTTTAGAAATCCAGTTAACACCCCTGCTGTAGGTGATTATGGTATGTGTTTATAACTTCAACTCTGGATCATAAGTACCTTTTTTGGGATATGTTGCAGCTTCAAATGGTCACTATGTGAACAATCATAAATCAAGAACTACCTGTACCCAGCATATACACTGCATGTAAAAGAAAGGTGGAACTTTGCATCCATGGGGGCCATCTTGGTTTTCCAGCCTGCCTGCTCCATCTACCACTCAAAACTTACAATTCAGTTGTCAGCGTTCCAGAAAACCTCCACTCCAACAATTAACTCCGAGACAGACATCTTCTCAAAAGTTCTGTTTTATTTGGATAGCAAACTGGCACATCTGGGGAATCCAGAATCCAAAAGTTTCGGGCTTCCTTGCAATAAGTAAAAACTACAAATCCACCCCTTGCACCAGGAGTGGTATTCTGGTTCTGCAGAGCTGGTAGCAGCGATGAGCAGTGGAGACCAAACTGGTTATCTCTGCTGCTCTGCTATTGGGTCCACCCGCCCGCCTGGGCTCCCATACTTGCTCTGAATTTGAAGCGCAGCTGCTTTGCGCGGCACAGAAGAGTGCCGCGCGGCAGCTGCTGAAGTGACCGGGATTGTGCAGGCTTGCAGGTGGTATGTTAGAACGCCTCTGCGCATGTGCTAAGTGTGCATTTGGTGTGCGCACGTGCACAAGCCACGCCCACCGAACCAGTGGTAAAAATATTTGAATCCCACCGTTGCCTTGCACCCATCATCACATCACATGCCCCAATCATCATCCGTTCCAACTTGAGACATGCTCTCACCCAGGTGCAGAATAACATGACCTTGACTTAGAAGAAAAATGCTATTATGGCTAACAACATACACTCCAAGAACTTCGCCCCCTCCCACTTTCCCAGGCTCAAGAATGTGGCAGTGAGGAAGTGAATATGGCTTCCAAAGCTGACAATTCAGTGCACCAGCATGGTGCACCAGAAAAATCCATACCTGTAGGATGAGTAACATTTGGACAATTGAAGGAGGAATCCTTGCGCGGGAACGGGATAACGCGTCTTCCAGTTTTATATTGAGAGTTATAATATTTCTG
Organism: Laticauda laticaudata; assembly: GCA_004320025.1. NCBI lineage: Eukaryota > Metazoa > Chordata > Lepidosauria > Squamata > Elapidae > Laticauda > Laticauda laticaudata. The sequence goes on from BHFT01060370.1 coordinate 9,377, forward strand.
AAGTGCAACAGGGCCAGCTGACGGACAGGAGGCTCCTTCCCCTGCAGGAAACAAACAAAAGGTTTTTCATGATTTGTCGACTATTTTGTAGATTTGAAATTCAAAACGCCTATTCCCTATTTGCCACAGAGTGAACTAGAGGCTGTTCCATGAACATTTGGTCTGAATAACCCTAACAGGTGAAGTCCTTGCCTTGCAACAGTTCATTTAGTGACCATTCAAAGTTACAATGGGGCTGAAAACATTCAAAAAACCCGTATGAATATTAACTGATCTTTCTGAGAAGCGTTTCTCCCGCTACGAAGAATTGCAGCGGAAAGTTCAAAGTCAGTGACTTACACTTACGTCTTTCACACTTACGACCTTTGTAGCAACCCCATGGTCACGTGATCAAAACTCAGTCTCTTGGCAACTGACTCATATTTATGACCGCTGCTGCCTCTCAAGGTCATGTGATCGAACACCTTTTGCAACCTTGTCAGAAGGAAAGTTAATGGGGAAGCCAGATTCACTTAACAAGCACATTATTAACTTATCAATTGCAGTGATTTACTTAACAACTGTAGCAAGAAAGGTTGTAAAATGGGGCAAAACTCACTGGAGAAATGTCCCCACTTAGCAACATAAATTTTGGACTCAGTTGTGGTCGTAAGTCGAGGACTACCTGTATTGGGATTCAGGACTGGTGAACTCTTTAAAGCCTAATTTTTTGCTACATTTTTAAATAGATTTGAACCGTACAGCCACTGTAATAAATTAAATTGGTTTATTATCCTTCTGTTAAGGGAATTTCTTAATATTCTGCCTGCTGTCCTTGTTGCCAATACATTGGATTCTTACAAAATGGACACCCAAAAAGCTGAATATAGTGTAAGAGCCTGAGCAACAAATTCTTAAATAAAAGTGCACTTTAATCTGATGGCTATCCCATGTCACTGTTTCTAAACCTCAGCAATTTTTTAGTGTTGAAGTGTGGACTTCAACTTTTAGCACGCTGGTTGAGGAATTCTGGAAATTGAAGCCCTCACAGCTTGAGGTTGAGAATCAATGTTTGTGATGACCCAGGGTGAGATACAAAATAAACACAGTCACAAAAAACCCAGTGAAGCCCCTTTTATTCCTTCACTCTGCTTCCAAGCTCCACATATCCTTGACTGAAGGAAAAAAAAAAACCTCCCACACAACAATTACAAGGAGGAGAAAAACAGCACAAACCAGGCAAGATAAGGGCTGGAGGAACACGCGGTGGGAAGGACGCCAAACTCAGAAAGGAACCATAAACTAGAGATATTTCCATGCTTTGTTTTCAGTGCTTGCCCGTATGCATGTCCATCCTCTTATTCAGTTGTCACAGCTTCAGCCCATGAAGAGGATCAAGACCCTCTCCTCCCGAGTAGACCACGTCTCTCCATTATCCTCTCCTCCCTGCCTGTCCTAGGATGGAGAGGGGATGGGCCTGGTTCTTCCTCTGACTGCCCAGCCGGCCTCTGCCCTTCCCCAGCCTCCTCCACAACCTCTGGAGCCAAACTCCCACTCCCTGTCGGCTGTTCCTCCTCTCCCTCAGAGTCAGTCTCCTCCAGGGGCATGACAATGTTCTTCATCATACATAGCACATTAGAATTAAACCAGCACTTTTCAGAAAATGTTTCCAAGTTAGGATCAGATGGGAAACCACTGAGAAATCCCAGCACTGGAGAATGCTGGACTGGGAAGTTGGAAAAAAAAACAACATACTAGGCAATGCATATTGTTGCCAAAAAAATACACAAATGTGTCCATGAAGTTAATAAGTCAAACCCAACTCAAGATTGCCCTTTGCACCTTGTAATAGCAGTTCTAATTCCATTGCAAGGTGAAAACGGAGGTTAATGTTATGGAAGTACAAAGTCCTATGAAATTTAAGTCAAAACAAGAGCTTCAGGTTGGGACTGGGGATGAATCAGAATTTACTTCGAGAACACACATTACAGAATAGCTTATTCTAAGTTAGTTAAGAACTCTAGTAATTTTCATTTCCTTTTCTGAGTATGTTTTTAACTCTTCTGTCTCTAATTACATTTGTGTCTTAGGTACTGAACTGATTCTAAATCAGAGGAGTTTAGCATTTTCTTGGGATCTCTTTGGTGCATTTCCTCTCCCTGGACCATTTTCAATTGGAAGTTTACAGAGAGATTAATAGAGTTGGAAGGGGCCTTATAGGTCATCTAGTCCAACCTCCTGCCCACGCAGGAGACCCTACACCATTTCTGAGAAATGGCAGTCCAAATCTCTTCTTGAAAGCCTCCAGTGATGAAGCTCCCACAACTTCCAAAGCCAATTTCTGTTCCATTGGTTGATTGCTCTCACTTTCAGAAAAATTCTCCTTATTTCTAGATTGAATCTTCAGTTTCCACCCATTATTCCTTGTCTGGCTTTCATGTGCTTTGGAAAATAGATTGACCCCCTTCCTCTCTGTGGCAGCCCCTCAAATATTGGAAGACTGCTATCATGTCTCCCCTGGTCCTTCTCTTCACTAGATTAGCCAGGCCCAATCCCTGTAACTGTTCTTTGCATGTTTTAGCCTCCAGTCCCCTAATCATCCTGGTTGCTCTTCTCTGCACTCTTTCTAGAGCAGTGGTGGCTAACCTTTTTGAGCCCCTGTGCCAAAAATTGTGTGCACACTTGCCTGCTCGCACTCGCGTGCCAGCACCCAGAAGACAATGTATGCCCTCCCTACTCAGGCATGCATAATCCCCACCCACCCATGTTTGCCGCCCCCTTACCTGCACTGCACCTCACAGCTAATTTTTGGCCGGTTTGAGGCCTTTTTCGGCCTCCCAAAGGCTTGAGGAAGGCTTCTGCAGGCTTTGCAGACAGAAAACTAGCCCCGTTTTGTGACGAAACGGGGCTAGTTTTCTGTCTGCAAAGCCTGCAGAAGCCTTCCGTAAGCCTTTGGGAGGCCAAAAAAGGCCTCAAACCGGACGAAAATCAGCTGTGAGGCATGTGCATGCTCAGTGAGGTAAGTTTGCCTGCAGCTCACGTGCTGGCACAAATGGCTCTGCGTGCTGCCTGTGGCATGGGTGCCATAGGTTCGCCATCACGGCTCTAGAGTCTCAACATCTTTTTTATAGTGTGGTGACCAAAACTGGATGGAGTACTCCAGGTGTGTGGTTCTTCTGCAATGCTGTGATTTGAGCAGCCCTATGCTGCATTTGAATTATTTTACCACAGATTGAGGTGAAGCTACCTATTTAACATTTTTAAAAGTGTTGTTTAGCTTTTCTTTTTTTTTCCCCAGTTTTTAAAATCCAAGTTTGCTTCTACTTCTCTGCTGTGAAATGGATTTATTTCCCCAAGGAGCAAAGATGTTCCAATTGGGCGAAACCACCAAAACAGGCCTTTCTGGAATTACACTGGACATGCAAAAGGCACCTGTGGGATCCTGGAAAAAGATTGGGCTCTTTTTAAAAAAAAAAAAAACAATCAGATCGAGAATAAGGCTTTTTTTGCCTTCTTATCTGAAATGCTGTTCAACTTAAGGGGGAGCGAAGGGAAATAACCCAAATAGTACAGCCAAGAAGAACATTTTTATTTTAAATGTTTTTCCTGCATGGTGCTTTGCTAGACTGCCAAGCAAATGACCTGCAGCTCTCTTCATCAATCACCAGAATTCCACTAACTGGTTTATCCGGTTTCTAAAGCACCACAATTGCATTTTACCTGCACGGGATAGAATATGGCCTGGAGCATGGGCAGGACATCACTGAAAAAGAAATCCCAGGTTTCAGCCAACGTATCCAAAAGTTTCTGTCCTGTAAGTTAAAAACAACAGGTTAAGTTAAACTGATGAACGTCTAAAACTTAAGTCATTGCATGGAAATACAGGAAGTTCTCAACTGGGATTGTAATGGAGGCTGTCCATTATGGCCGTAAACCAGACCGGTTTTTAGGAACTTTTTTGTTGTGGTCGTTAAGTGAACACTGTGGTTTTTAATCAATATCAAATCCGTTGTGTGTTACAGCCTGTTTTTTTCTGGCAACTAGCAGTAAACACTGTGATTTTCAACAAAAATAGTCGAAATCATGGCCATATGACTGTGGATTTCTCCAAAGCCCCTGGGGGCAAGACAAGAAGCAATGGGTGGAAACTAATCAAGGAGAGAAAAACTCAGGATAAATTTCCTGATAGTCAGAGCAATTAATGCTCCAGAACTGGAAGTTTTTAAATTAAAATAGAATAGAATAGAATAGAACAGAACAGAATAACAGAGTTGAAAGGGACCTTGGAGGTCTTCTAGTCCAACCCCCTGCTTTGGCACGAAACCCTACACCATTTCAAACAAATGGTTGTCCAATCTCTTCTTAAAAACTTCCAGTGTTGGAGCATTTACAACTTCTGGAGGTAAGTTGTTCCACTGATTCATTGTTCTAACTGTCAGAAAATTTCTCCTTAGTTCTAAAGCCCATGTCACACCGAACCAACGGATGCAAAGAGGATGTAAAACGGACAAAAAAGCTTGCCATCCGTTGTTGGGAAAACGCGATGTACTCACTGCCCTCCGTTTTGCTTCCTCTCTATCCGTCCAGCATCCGTTTATTGACGTTTCATCCACTCCAAAAGTTTTGAACTGCCCAAAACTTTTGCGCGGAAAATGTATCCAATTCGTCCGTTAGCATCCGCTATGCATCTGCCTACGCATCCGCTATATCCGCTAGGCATCTGCTTGCGCATCGCGCACTCGCATACCGCTCGACGCAGGGAGGAAGCGGAACGGACGTGGAACAGATGCAGAACGGCTGCAGAATGGATGCAGCACGGAAACAAAGCGTTTAAAAACGGAAAAAAAGTTCGCAGAGGGGCCCTATCTCGGATATTAAGGATGTCTACAGGATGCCTAGAAAGGATGCAAAGGGACACCTATACATGCCTAGAAAAAGGGGGAGCAACTCGCCTGCATCTCACTTTCAGAACAGCAGCCAAGCTGTGCAGACCTCTGCAGCCTTCATCTGACTCTTCCTCTTCCACAGCATCCAGTCATTTCCACCGTGGACCGTAACACAGTCCTTTTTGGCAGCCACCATCCTTCTTGCAACAGTACGAAGCCATCTACAGCTCTGTGAACTCTTCTATGGAAAGAAAAGGAGGCAGCCAAGAAGCATCTGGGTCCGAAGATGGATCGGGAGAAGAGCAGAGTACGGACTGTACACAAGCTGATGGTTGAGCTCAGGAACGAAGACACTCGTGTGTTCCAGAACTTCATGAGGATGCCTCCAGCCATGTTTGACAAAGTTGTGCAGCGCCTGACACCACCAGGTTGACGCAAGCAGAACACCAACATTCCGGCCAGCCTGGAACCTGGGCTCAGGTGGCACTCACTCTGCGCCACCGTGGCCTCCGGGAACCACCTACAAAGCATGCAGTATGGCTGGAGGGTGCCGCACAACACCATCAGCATTGTGGTCAGAGAAGTGGTGCAGGCCATCATTGAAGAATACAAGGAGGAGCTCCTCCAGTGCCCTACCACTGAAGAAGGATGGAAGAAAGTTGCAGAAGCAGTGGTATCAGAGGTGGAAACTTCCCAACACACCATTGGAGCCCATAGATGGGAAGCACGTGGCCTCGCAAAACTCCAGCCAAGTCAGGGTCGCACTTATTTCAACTACAAGGGCTTCTTCAGCATCGTCCTCTTCGCCATGGTCGATATGCTGACTACAAGTTCATGTACATCGATGCTTCAGGCTACGGGTCATCTTCAGATGCCCAGCGGTATACAATACCAGTTCACCTCAAGGAGGGGCTGAAAGGCAACCTCAATCGTGGGCTTCCCAGATCCAGACGCCCTGCCCAACGACAGCAAGAATGTGCCCTACTTCATCATGGGGGATGACGCCTTCTCCCTCAGAACTACCTCATGAAGCCCTACACTTCAAGATACACTCACCCGTGAAGAGAGGATCTTCAACTACAGGCTGTCCAGGGCAAGGCAGGTGGTGGAGACTCCTTGGGCATCCTGGCCAACAGGTTCCAGTACTTCTCACCACCATGCAGCATCACCCAGAGGACCGTGAGGAGGATCATGGAAGCTTGCTGCAACAATCTCATGCGCACCCGCTACGCAGTCTTGCAGAACAGGCCTCGTGGACCTCCAACAAGGCAATGGGGACATGGAGCCTGGGGAATGGAGGCAAGGGCGAAACCTGATAGACACTCAGGATGTGCAAGGCCCAACCAGAGGCCTCACAGTGAAGGGAAGAAGCAGCGCAACCTCCTGAAATACTGGCTGCAACTCCCCAGCTGGAGCGGTGGAGTGGCAAGGACAGGATGGTAGATGCTTAATGGATGCTTCCTTCATCCTGTCTCATTCACACGGATGAGATTGGGCCATGTATGGTTGGGTGGGCCTACAGTGAACAGGGCGTTTAATAAAGAGTTGTGTTTTGTGTTCACATGTGTGGATGATTGATTACATTATTATTGATAATAAAGGGCACATAAGGTGTGGCACCTGGGAGGGTGGACCATACAGTCCCACTATGCTTGCACTGGAAGGCTTATCTATCCCACAGCTATCTAACCCATTCCAACAAGCATTTTAAGGCTTAAACCATTTCTAAAAGTAAACACCAATACTTTATTGAAAAAAAGAAATGAAGCAAGTGTGTGAATCAAAGATAAACTTTATTGAACAACAAGCTGTAAAACAAAAATGACCCAAGTCAAGTGTCCAAATAAAGTCCACAGGTAGCCAGCTACCTGGTCTCTGCACTCTTATATGTCACTCGGAGGTGTGCCCAGTGTCAGGGGTGAAGGCCAGGTGCTGTGGTGGGGGTGGTGCTGGAGTTCCTGACCCTGAGGACAACAGGGACGGTGTGTTTAGGAAGGTGTCGGACAGCTGGCTCAGCCCCGTGATGCTGAGAGGTCCTTCCTCCATGCCATGGGGTGTCAGCCCCAGTAACTGATGACAGATGTACTGAGGCCGGGCTTGGCTTGGGGTGGAGGAAGGAGTAGTGTGGTGGGGCTGTCTGCTCTGCAGCTGGGTGAGGACTGGCATGGTGGCATCATTGGCGTGGGTGGCATCGCTGTCGTCGGAGGCATCACTTGTCGGTGCGGTGGGCATCGGTGGCATCAGTGGGAACGCGGTGGCAACGGTGTCATCCGATGACTCTGTGCCTGGAGTGGGAAGGGCTGTGCCGTGCTGCTGGACCTCCTGGTAGCCGTAGCCCTGGTAGGTGAAGCCTGTGGGAAGCCTTGGAATGGGAGGCGACATCACCTGGGGTGGAGGAGAAGACCTGGAATGGGTGGGAGCAGGTTCCTCTGGGTCTGAGGTTGTGAAGCAGCTCCGTGATCGCGTCCTCACCACCTGGTACTGGGGATCCGCCATGTCCTTGAGGGTCTGGTTGACATAGGTGAGGAAGGGCTGCGGTTGGAGGAGTCGGAGTCGGTGTGGAACAGCTGAGAGAGGAGATCTATTGCTGGTGCGGATGTGTCCCTGATCTCCAGCAGGACAGTGTGGCTCTGCCCCTCCTGCAGCCGGCTCTCTGCCTTTCTGGAGGCGAGCTTGGGGTGGTGGATGCGGCTAGGACTGTTGGTGGACTCGATGTTCCTCCTTCTCCCACTGCCACCAGGGAGTCCTCCACGCACTCCACCATGGTTACCTACACCTGTCTGTGGGTTCTCCGCCGTGGCACGCTCCACAGAACCTGCCTGGAGACAGGGACTGACTCTCGGCCGGAGAGGACTGGCTCTCAGACAGGCTGCCGGAGAGAGAGGGTAGTGAGAGGGCTGCTGGTGCTCCTCGGTGGCGGATCTCCACCCTCTCAGGAAGCTGCACCTGGCCATGACGTAGGTCTCTCTGTCTGTCAGCTTCACAGTGGCCTGGCCAGATTTCTTGAGGTGCAGCTTCCTGTACCAGGTGTGCATGTGCTTCCATCAGCCGAGGAGCACCTCTGAAGTGTAACCTTACTCTCCTCCTCTCTCTCCAAGCAGCCTGCTTCCGCTTGGTGTCCCTGTTACAGCCGGTGTCCCTTCCGCCACAGATAGTCATTCTCTCTCAGCCACTCCACACCTCATCCTCGTGCACCTCCTCATAGAAGTATTGCCTCCTCTCCCATCCCCGCATACGCCTCTTCCTCCCTTTGCGCAGGACCAGATGGGCCCTCATTCAGAGGGGCTCCCAGGTGGTAGGGGCTGCTCCTCCACACCACCAGCAGGCAGCAGACACCAGCAGGATCAATCATCATCATCATCATCATCATTCATCATTCATCCTCACCAGCTAGGATCATATCATCATCATCATCAGCAGCAGCAGCAGCAGGATCATCATCATCAGCAGCAGCAGCAGCAAGTGGCAGCACCAGCAGGATCAGCAGCAGCAGCATGGAGCAGGATCAGCAGCAGCAGAGTAAGCAACAGCAGCGCCAGCAAGTCCAGGAGCACCGAGCAGGACGAGCAAGTCCAGAGCACGAACCAGGTCGCAGCAGGACCAGGAGCAGCTTCAACAGAGTAAGCACCAGCAGAAGCCCCAGCACCCAGCAGAAGCACAACCGCAGGAGCAGCTTCAGCAGAAGCCCAGCGGAAACAGAGTCAGGGGCAGGGGGCGGGATGGTGGCCCTGTCCCTCTTGCCAGGGATGGCGGCAGGTTGCTGAGGCTTTCGCTTCCTCCCCATGGTTGTGGGGTTGCTGGCTGGCGACGGGGCTGGCAGGCACCAAGGCTGGCAGGAAGGCTGGCACCAAGGCTTGCAGGAAGCCAGCACGAAGGCTGGCAGGAAGCCTGGCAGAGAAGGCAGGCAGGCACCAAGGCTGGCTGGAAGCAGGCTGGCCAGCAAGGCTGGCAGGCAGACATGCAGGCAGGGCAGGCAAGGAACTCGAAGTGTCCAGCAGCAGGCTCTTTCCTCGGAATGCTGGCACGTGCGAGCTGCTTCCCTTTATATCCATGTGGCTTACGCAATACATCCCCCCCGCATTCGCAATTAACGCCAGGCATCCGCTAGGCTTCCGCTGTGCATCCCCTTCATCCGCTGTGCATCCATTCTGCATCCGCTGTATCTGTTCCACGTCCGCTTTGCTGAGGCCCCCCGGAAGCCCTGCGGATGTGCCATCCGCTCCCATCCCTGGACTTCCTGTCCGCATCCGCTTTGCATCCACCCTGCGTCCTCCATGCGTCCGTGTTATCCGCTCCGGTTATGCAAATTTTTGCCCTTTGAAGAGCGGATAACAACGGATGGAACATTTTGCTCGTCCGCTGTGTCCTTTTTGCATCCGTTGGGTAGTGTGACATGGGCTAAAGTTGCTTCTCTCCTTGGTTAATTTCCATCCATTACTTCTTGTCCTGCCCTCAGGTGCTTTGGAGAATAATCTGACTCCCCCTTCTTTGGGGCAGCCCCTCAAATCTCGGAAAACTTCTATCATGTCACCCCTAGTCCTTCTTTTCACTTATGTTTCAAGAGGCTGATCATTTGAGAAAAAAAAAGAAAATATAAACTGGCTTTCGGAGGCTACTGTTTGCTAAGCCGAATTGTTAGGCAAATTTCATTTCCTTGTTGACCAGGCGAAGCCACCATTTTATGGTCGGGCTGGAAGAAAAGGTAGGAGGGTTGACATGCATCAAGGAGCCCAACTGGATGTTTAACTTAGGGCTGTGCAAGCATGAAAAGGAGTTGGAAGAGGTTCTTCAGAGAACATATGCAGGAGCACCAATTGTGGTGTGGGAGAGTGAGTGTGAAATAGGAGCGCAGCACAGAGCTATCGAGTGAATGCAAGGCAGTTTTAGATACAAGCTTAGCTTAATGCAAAGCATATTATCGTATTTCAACTGTAGGTATGTGTATGTGTATGTATGTGCAGAGGGACCAAGCATATTAGTAAGTATGCACACTTACAAAAAGTACAAGTATGCAAAAAGAGTTTTCAACTAAATGGTTTGAATTTTACTCAAAACCCTGAGCTGCTAATATTTTCTTCTCCTGCAGCCAGCTTATCCACAGTTTTAAGAATGCTAATCTCCTCTCCTGCCTGCCTCTCCATAAGACAAAGTTTATTTTTCTCACTTCTTTAACTTTCCCTTGTATTGTTCTCCAGCGCCTGCATCATCTCGTATATCTGCTTTGTCATTCTGCCTTCTCTGCTGTACATTTCATGTTTATCTTTCATTCCAGCAGCATTTACTGCCTCAACTAGATGATTCCCCACCTTCTGTCTACCAGCCCCAGCACCTTTTGCAGGTAGTCCTTGACTTACAACAGTTTATTTAGTAACTGCTCCAAATTACAATGCCACTGAAAAAAGCGACTCATGACCATTTCTCACACCTATAACTGTTGCAGCAACCCCATGGTCATGAAGTTTACCCCATGGTCATGTGATTTTGCTTGACAACTAACTCACATTTATGATGGTAGCAGTGTCCCGGGGTCATGTGAAAGAAAGAAACCAGAATCATTTAACAACTGTGTTACTACCGTATATACTCGCATATAAGCCGACTTTAGAACACTTTTTTTTTTTTTCAAATTTGGGGGTCGGCTTATACACGCATATCTGCATTTATCGGTGGGACCGTTGCTCGATTTGCGCCGGAGCAGTGATTAGCATGGCGGCTTGCGCGATGAGAGTCTTGGCTCTCGCACTCCCTGTCACTGACCCTTAGCGCCCTCGCCTCAAGTAAAACGGCGCGCGAAGTCGGCACATTTTTCTCCCTGGATGACGATGAGCCGCAACTTTTTGCCCCGCCGCCTTTCCTCTGGGCTTCACTTCTGGCTGTTCAGGGAAGTCGCGCCCAAAGCCCTGTCCTCCCAGAATCTTTCTGAGTGTGAGCCTGGTCTTGGCCCATCTTCGCAGGGTGTTGAGCTCGCGGTTGATCGCGCACCGGGTTGGCTCAAACAGATAGCCTGACAGATTGAAGTTATTGGGGGAGGGGTGTTCGTGCTGCTGATCTACTCGAAATATGTTATATTTACCTGTTCCAGCTCTTGGGGAAATGGCGGTATATATCAGCATCGTAATTACCGCATCTCGCAGATTTTTTTCATGGGTCTCCAGATTTTCCTTTATCAGGTGTTGAATACCATGGTATTGGGGTCGGCTATTATGCAGTTTGGCAAATTCTTCATTTTGGGGCAGTTTTTTAAGGGTCGGCTTATATGCAAGATCGGCTTATATGCGAGTATATACGGTAATTCACTAATTTGTGTATACTGTGTATATTCATACAATTACAATAAATTATTATTATTGTTATTATTAGTAGTAGTAATAGTAGTATTCTAATTTAAGAACTGCATTGAAGTTGTAAAATGGGGCAAAATTCACTTAACAAATTTCTTAACATTCATTTTAGGTTCAGTTCTGGTCATACATTGAAGACTATCTTCTTTCTTTCTTTCTTTCTTTCTTTCTTTCTTTCTTTCTTTCTTTCTTTCTTTCTTTCTTTCTTTCTTTCTTTTCTTTCTTTTTCTTTCTTTCTATTTTCCTTCCTTCCCTTCCCTTCCCTTTTTTTCTTTCAAAGGCAGCTTGCAGGTGATATTAAGAAGTTTAAACATTCCCCCCCTTTGGGCCTAAACTATGCGCTTGATAGTCAGACTACAAGAGAAAACTGACCCTGACTCTTGCACATATTATTGTTTCAGGGTAGTCCATACTTCCAGATGCAGTGCCTCTTTAAAGCAGCCACATCATTTTTCAGGCTTACATGTGAACCCCCCCCCCCAAAAGACCTAGCTGCTTTAAAGAGTCGTCTCCTTAAAGCAACCGTGTGGCTGTTTCCATGTGACTTCTTAAAACAGTTGTATCCACTCTCAGGCTGTGTGTACAGGAGTCTGAATAAAAGGATACTGCTGCTTTAAAAGAAATACAGTGCTTGCATTCCTATGTCCTGTTAGCACCTCTCTGAAATCATTTTGAAACATACACAGGCCTTAATCACCTTCATAAAATCGGATCTTATCCCTCAGGATCACCATGCCTTTTGTAAGCAGCTGGTTCTGAAAAGAGAATACAAAATATTAACAATTTTCATTACATGCTGTATTTTAACTACAGTGGTTTTTTTTAATGACAGCTCAATAGAAAAATGATTGTTTGCAAATTACATTTTTACTAGACTAATATTTGCTTACAATGGAAAGAATCTTTGCTGCCTGAGAATACTTATATGCACCTTTAGTGGGCTCCAGACATGTAGTAAACACTGTTTTTTTGCTCCAAATTTACAGTACTCTTTCTGGGTACGGTTCTTTGAACCTGAAGCATCTTAAGATGAAGCACAGGGCAAATAACCAAACAAAATTTTGGTGCTTAAATTTCTTAGAAGGACAATAATAGCTATCAATAATTTATTTGGTAACTTGCTTTGGCTAATAATAAAGCTTTCATTAAAACAGTAAAAGAGAAATCAAAACAAAACAGAAGATTATACGAACCTGTAAATATTCAGTAAAAAAAGATCCCAACTCAGTTTTCAGAAGCTGCCTGTTCCAAAAAAGAAATCATAATAAATTAAAAGAATGATCATATTTTAGTATACATTTATTGAACTTTGTTATTCATTGTTGTTGCATTACAAATGCAGAGCTTGTCAGAAGGGATGATCAGAGAATATGATGCTTTATTGAAATTCTCTAACTTGAGTGCTAACAACTACGCATATAAGCCACATTCTTTGTATGTACTTTTGTTTCCTATCTAAATAGCAATCAAACCTAATTCTGCTAATAAGTGCTAAGTAACAAAATTGTTTCTTAAATAAAATATCTTTTAAGCTAATGTCAATAGCAGTTAGACTTATATACCACTTTACAGTGCTCTCTAAGCAGTTCATTAAGTGTTGTACCTTATGATTCTTGATGAATGTATCTTTTCTTTTTATGTACTCTGAGAGCATATGCACCAAAACAAATTCCTTGTGTGTTCCTTGTGTGTCTAATCACACTCTGCCAATAAAAAATTCATCATCCATCCATCCATCCATCCATCCATCCATCTATCCATCCATCCATCCACAGAGTCAGCATATTGCCCCCAACAAGCTCCAATTCAGATGGCTTCATAAAGATATCCATAAGACAATAATCTGGACATACTTTGCCAGCTTTATTAAATTTGAAAGAAGTATAAAATACACATAAAATACAAATGGGCAACCATTTCTTTGAAATGATATAAGGATCTCCTGCCTGAGCAGGGAGTTGGACTAGAGGACCACCAAGATCCCTTCCAACTCTTGTTATTCTGTTAAAAACAAAGAATAAAATAATTTAAATAAAAGAGGAAGGGGAAGGGAAAAACAAAATTTCAGAAGGCAGACCAAAAAGAAAAAAAAATGCTCTAGAAATAAATAACACACACTCCACATGGGACTGCTATCAACCATCCAACTAGCAAACCCAAAATAAGGAAACATTCTCGTGAGTTTTAAAATCCCAAAAGCACAACTTTACTGGATACACCATTTTGGTACTGAAGAATTAAAACTAGCTCTTAACCTAACTCACCCTCCTTGGATGCCTTAAAGAGTCTTTGGAAGTTGGCATAGAATGCAGCTATATGAACAGTTCTTGGGACTGCTGTTCCATGAGCTGCATTGATTGACAGTTGCTTCCAGATCCAATTGAAGGTATTGGTCCTTACCTTTAATGCCCTGCATGGCATGGCATGGGGCCCAGGTTATCTGAAGAATAATCTCACTCCTAATGGGATTGGCTCGCCCCACTCATGCCGGCAGAATGGACCCCATCTTTCAAGGAAATTCAGCTGGTGGGGTCTCTTTTCTGCCATGGCTCCCACCCTCTGGGATATCATGCCCTCCAAAGTGAGATCCATACCCACATTTTTGGCCTTCCTGGCTCTGCCAACTAGTCCAGGACCCCAGTGGAGGCATGTTGTTCTGGAGGTGGATAGCAATAGCACTTAGATTTATATACCACTTCACAGTGTTTCACAGCCCTTTCTTGCCCCCAACAATCTGGGTCCTCATTTTACCTACCTTGGAAGGACAGAAGACTGAGTCAACCTTGAGCTTGGTGAGATTTGAGCTGCCGAATTGCTGGCAGCCGGCAATCAGCAGAAATAGCCTGCAGTACTGCGTTCTAACCACTGCGCCACTATGGCTCCTAATAATAGAATAAGATAACCCCGCCTCCTTCTTGCATGCATCTTGTTCTCTTCCTCCCCATCTTGTCAATTTTAAATTGTAAATATTTGTCATTTTAATGTTTTATCTTTTTGCTATGATTGTAAGCCACCCATAGTCGCCTCTCAGCAGGACAGTCAGCATAAAGAAGCCTCCGTGGCGCAGTGGTTAGAGTGCAGTACTGCAAGCTACTTCTGCAGCCAGCTGCCTACAGTTTGGCAGCTCAAATCTCACCAGGCTCAAGGTTGACTCAGCCTTCCATCCTTCCGAGGTGGGTAAAATGAGGACCCAGGTTGTTAGGGGCAATATGGTGACTCTGTAAACCGCTTAGAGAGGGCTGTAAAGCACTATATAAAGTGGCATATAAGTCTAAGTGCTATTGTTATATAAGTTTAATAAATAAGCAAATAAAGTTGTGACTTAGATGCAGATAAAGCTTAAAAATCAGTGATCCTTCGAACTAGAGTAAACCAAAGCAAACAGTACTGCCATCGTCATAAACAAATCTAAGCATCAAAGCCCCAGATTAAAATTTTGTTTTTGTTTTCATTTCCAGCAAAAAAAATCCAAGGGTGGTTTCCAAATAGAAACAAAGCTAGAAAAAGTCCCTGCTTCTTCTGATGAGCTTATTTTAACTGCTTTAACTAGTTTGTCCTTTGTTATCTGCAGCTAATTAATTTTGATTGTGTGGTTCCAGACACTTTATCACACGCCCACGATTGATCTTTCTTTTGAGAAAGTGCTCCAACCTCCCTGTAATTATAATGTAATTGTCTGCTTCTTACTTCCAATTTACTGATTGAAATACTCTCCATAATATTTGAGATAATGACTCATTGCTCTGTCAAACAGATTTTCTTCCAAGGTGGCTGCATTACAGATTTTTTTGTCCTATTCCTTTCCTCAAAAGCCTTGGCACACAATTTGGTTGGTTTTAATCATAAAAAAAGCAAGGTGGAAGTTTTAAAAAATAAAAAAAAATAATCTCTTACTTTCCTGCAGCAAACTGCAATCCAAAAATTCTGTCTTAGTCACCATCAATTCAGATCCTAGCAAGATCTAAGTAACGTTCAAGAAGAGGTACAGGGCAGGGGGCTGATCCCAATGTATAACCTTTGATTTTTATCTTTATTGCCAGAAACAGCTTTTTGAAGGAAAAGTGAAACCTTAAAGCAATGTTTCACAAGTTTGGCAACTGTATGATGTGTTGCCTCTCATGGATGATGTTGGCTTTCAACTAAGTCTCCTTGGGATTTCATGACAGATCTTTGTTGCTTTCACAGCAATAATACAGAAACAGCTGGCTACCTGACCTCTCTTCTGTCTACAGACAGGGGTCCCCAAACTTGGAAACTTTAAGACTTGTGGACTTCAACTCCCAGAATTCTCCAGCCAGCTTGTCCACAAGTCTTAAAGTTGCCAAATTTGGGGACCCCTGTCTATAGCCTTGGAAGTCATCCTAAGTTAACTTAAAGTTCACAAGAGAGTTTGTGTTATTTGTAAGAGAAGAGCCAGTGTCGACTCTGAAGTTGACCTGGCTGTGGCCATTTTGGGGCTTCAGTACTGCTACAACTGGGGCTTTGGGAGAGGGGGGGAGAATTAGAAATAGCTGGGGTGCTGTAGCCAAAATATAATACTTTCTCTTGGGAACGAAGGACCTTCCCACCAGGTGTCCAGAAGGAGGGGACTGGACTGTAAGCAACTGGACTGTATCCTGATTAAACCATGTGGCTGATTGTTGGGAGAAAGTGAAAGAACTTTTATTTTTAATTAGGTGAAACCTGACTCTGAACTTTTCGCTCCATCCTGAGCCGCTATCTGGGGTCCTGAGCCCTGGCCACTTATCTGATCTACTGGGCAGCAGGAAGACTCAGGGAAGATAGAGAAGAAAACTGAAGAGACGGCGGGTGGCGGCGGAGCCTGTGGAGGAGTTGCTGAAAGCCTGCAGTTCTCCCCTTTGCCCCAGTGGGCAGCGGCAGCGGTGGACGTCGAGCGCCAGTTGGGCACCTGGCCCAAAGCTGACACCAAGTAGCTGGCTATCCAGGAGCTCTACCGGGCGGAGGAAGACTTTGGCTATCAATCTGCCCTCCAGGAGCTGGCGAGAGAACATCTGGTCACCTCAACAAGGAAGCAGAGGACCATGATCCTCAAGTGGAGGCCTCTAGACCTCACCGAATCAGTTTTCATTAGGTCGTGCCAATATGACATGTCCAATAAATCTATTCTTTGAGGAATCAACCTGCCTCGGTAGTTTTGATTGCTATGGGTGTGTTACTGGGAACCCTGACAGCCAGTTTGATGTAGTGGTGAAGGCATTAGGCTAGAAACCAGGAGGTTGTGAGTTCTAGTCCCACCTTAGGCACAAAACCAGCTGGGTGACCTTAGGCCAGACATGTTCTGTCAGCCCTATGAAGGGAGCATTGGCAACCCACATCTGAAAAATCTTGCTAAGAAAACTGACAGTCTCCAAGAATCAGACATGATTGAATGGAAGAAAAATAACTTTTGAGAAATAGGCTAAAGTTCTCCATACAGATTTCTTAGAATGTTTTTCATGGCAAAATTAACAATGATACAATACTGGTGGACCAAAGTATGTTAAAAGTTTCTGTTGTTGTTCGCCGGCAGCAGGTGCAGATGGCAGTGGTCTCTGAGAGTGAGGACTCGGATGAGGGGCCTGCATGTGATGCAGGGATGGGGCCAGGACCATCGGAAAGTGGAGTGCTGCTTTCAGAGGTCGTGGAGTCTGGCAGCAGTGACAAAGAAGACCCCGAGGAGCCTGTGCTCAGTGCATGTGTGTGTTGGGCTGCTCGAAGGAAAGAGCAGCTGAAACAGCATGGGTGACTCGGGAATAAGGCTGGAAGGTGATGGCCCCTCCTATAAGGGATAAAAACCAGCCTTCAGGGTTGGCTTCTTTGCAGGAAGCAAAGAAGTTCTTTATGCTCAGGGTCCTCATTGAAGTCCTGCTTGCTCCAGTTTATTTTTGAAACTTCTGACTTGGGATATTTATCTGCAATTAGTCTTTTGTTCTTGGCAGCCTTTCACAACATTGAAAGGCTTGCTCTTATCTGGGACAAATAGTTTTGAATGACTCTTGACTGTGAATGCACAGAATTCATAGTGCCACATTAAAAAGATCTGCTTTTATACTTACTTTGTGTTTGTTTGATTTGAACAAGGCTTGGGTCAGAACAGTTTCCTGGACTGAATTTAGTTCTCCCTGGTCCTGCTCCACACCAGCTTCTTCCAAGTTTGAGGAAAGAATTAAGGCTCACCTTGGCTGGTGGTTCACTAAGCTGAGAAAATGGCCATGTTTTATGCATAATGATGTAATGCAATCTCATCAATTGTGCTCACTTGCTACTTGTCCTGCAGGCAGCTATACATTTTCTTATTTCCTACATCCAAATGGGAAGGAAGAATCAGGGGATCAGCAAACTCAGCAGTTAAGAATTTTATCTTAGCATTTGGATTTATACATTTCTTGGCCTTTTAGAATTTGAGTCAGAATGAGATAGTAACAAATGTAGTCTCAAATCAGCCTCAGGAAATGGGTGGTGTTACCAAGTTCCTTGGTTTTAGAACAGGAAGTGCATCTTTCCAGTTCATAAAGTTGAAGATTCTGCTTTCTTGCAAATTTGGGGGTTCTACCTAAGGATAATCATGATTTTATCTTCATAGCTCAATGTATTTTTAAGACTATACTTAAAGATCAATGAATACACTCAAATATCAAAGCTGCTAATTAGAATAGTTTTTTTCTTTAAAAAGATATAAGGAAATATTTTTATTAGAAATAAGCAAAAAACATCAATCATAAGTAAGCTTTTTTCGAGATCGATGGCCTTCGTCTGAGAAAGAACAGGGCCAAAACAAAAAACAGGATCACTCAATTTTACTCCAGCCCCATAGATTCTGATAAACATCTGGGCACCAAATCAGATACTTCAGAAACCAAAGCCAGAGTGGGGTACAGGAATCCTACCTCACTTGGAAGACTCTCATGGTAGGAGTGATCTACTCAAGAAGGAGCTACCAGTAATCCTTGACTTACAACAGTTCCTTTAGTGACCGTTCAAAGTTACAACGGCACTGAAAAAAGTGACCTATGAGCATTTTTCGCGCTTACAACCTTTGTAGCATGCTCATATTCATGTGATTAAGATTCAGATGCCTGGCAACTGGTTCATACTTATGACGTTGCTGTGTCCCAAGGTCATGTGATCTCCTTTTGAAAAGCAGAATCAATGGGAAAAGTCAGATCCACTTAACAACTTCATTATTAACTCATCAACTGCAATGATTCACTTAACAACTATGGCAAGAAAGGTCATAAAACTGGGACAAAACTCACTTAAGAACAGAAATTTTGGGCTGAATTGTGATTGTAAGTCAATGACTATCTGTCTTGAGGCCTTAATTAGTTATGATCAATTCTCACTGTGCCAGTGCAAGCCAGGACTTTCCAAGGACTTTGTGCTTCTCCTTGATAGTTTACATTTTTTACATTTTATTTGATTTCTGAATCGCTTATAAGATACAAGTATAAGAATAAATATAGTTTTGAATACATGAGATAGATACATAGAAGAAAAATAAAAAACAATAGGACAGGGACAGTAGGCATTATTGGTGTGCTTATGTACGCCCCCTGTAGGCCTCTTCGGAAGGGGGTGAGGTCAATAGTAGACAATCTAAGGTGAAAGTTTTTGGGGTTTGGGGAAGAAACCACAGAGTCAGGTAGAGTATTCCAAACACTGACCACTCTGTTGCTGAAGTTATATTTCTGTAGTCAAGTTTGGTGTGTGTTAACCTTGAATTGTATCTTTGTGTTCTCTTGTATTGTTAATGATTTAAGCTGAAGTATTCCATTTGCAGGTTAGGACATTGCAATGTATGATTTTATACAATCATATTAGATTGGACTGGCAGGCGACGTAGTTCTAGTTTTTCGAGGTCTAGAAGTTTCAAGTCTGATGGCATAAGGTATTCTGCAATAAGTAGAAGGGAGCAGAGAACTCTTCTGTGAAAATATTTCTGGACTTTGCTAATTGTGTTAAGTATCAGATACATATATGCGGTTCCAGACTGAGAGATGTTAAATTCAAGTATAGGTCAAGCAAATTTTTGTGATGCTCTAGTTAGTAGTGTGATATTACCAGAGAAGAAGCTACGTAAGGAATTAGATTAACAACGTGTCGTTCCATGCCTTTTAGGCTATGTGTTACAGTGGGTTTCTAGCACTTAGATCCATTTGAGATGAGTACTCCAAGGTCCTTGACAAAGTTGATCTCCAACAAGGTCTGAACTATTTGCTTGTTATTTTATTTTTCTGATTTTTTTCTGCCAATATGTAAGACAGGAGCATTTATTTGTTGAGATTTGATTGACCATTGCTGATACAATAGTCCAAGGTCTTTTTGAAGGGTAGAAGTAGTATTGTCTGTGGTGTTGAATAGCTTTACATCATCAGCGGAAGAGAATGCGGTTGCTCTTGATAATCACTAGAGGTCATTTATGTAGAGTATGAAAGCAGAGTGGTTCCTAAAACAATGTCTTGGGGGACACCAACTGTTTGACAGGTTACAGATTTGATAGACGCTCCCAATTTTGACCTTTGGTTGTTCTGTTTGACAGGAAATGCTTCTATCCATATTATTAGGTTTGCCAGAGATACCATAAGATTTTAGTTTTAGTCGTTAGTTTGTCGTGTACTTTCTGAATCAAAGGCTTTACAGAAAGTCCTATGTAGATTGCATCTATTGCTTTTACCTGATCGGTTGTTGTAGTCCATATGTTTTTGCAGTGTAAGAGTTGGCAAAGATTACAGATAGTTTGTTTTCTGAAACCAAATTGTTTATTAGAGGCAAGTAGGTGTCTCTAAGTGAGGATGAATGGATTGGTTAATAATTTGATTCATGACTATTTACAGGTGAACCCAGCATCCAGGAGATTGATCTGTAATTTTCAACTAGGCCTGGAGTCTCCCTTTTTGAAGATGGAGATGACTGTGCTTATGTGACCATAGTTTTGGCAAGGAGCTGGTCCTGAAAGATTTTTCAAAGATTATTGCTTAGCAGGTTCGGCTATGCAGTGGACAGTTTTTTTTAAGAAGTAGGCACTTATCCATCCGTCCAATAGATTAGGGATAGTTTTAGATTGTGTAGTGCTTTTTCAACATTGTCTTCTGATTAAAATCGATTATGCTTATTAGATCACTTGTAGTTGTCCTGTGTTTCGACTCAGGAAGTACTGGGCTGTCCCTTGCTGTTTACACAATACTGAGCCAAAGAATTTTGCTTGTTTAAAAATACTAGAGCCAACAGCAGGTTTGCTTTGATTGGTGTTTGTCATTGCAGCCTTTGCCATTAGGTCCTTATCAGGGTTGGATTGAACCCTTGAGTCTTTTGTTTGTTTTTTTTACAAACTCGTAGAAAGCACGGGTGGAATTTGTACATTAGAAAGGTTTCCCTCTCTTGTTTAATGTGATAAATTATGCGATCAGTTTTTTAATCTTGACGTGGCATTAAGATTTTTGTCATGGCTTTTGGAATGGCAACGTGACTAGATTTGTTTTTCGGCCAGAGTGATCTCTTTTTGGATTGGAAGCTTCCCTTATTGTTATGGTAATCTGTTTTTCCTTGGTTTGGGACGTTGTTATAGTACATATAGTTTGATGGCCTCTTTTGATTCTAGTAAAGAATATGTTGTAATGGTATTGCAGTCCAGCTGGATATAGAGATTGCCATCAAGGAAAGAAGCAGAGCTTGTTGATTATAAGATCATAGTTGTTTTTTCTGAAGTATAATTGGGAATTTTGTCATTGTGATGATTTTTGTGTGGACAATGTTGCAGACAAAACAGTCAATCAATGTTGTGCGTCACTGTTGGAAAACGTTCTTTAATTTGTATTCCATAAAATTGATTTAAAACTATTTGCAGAAGATGAGATTCGAGGCAGTTTGTTAAGCCTAGTATTGTGTGATTACTAGTTGTTCCAGTCCCAGATTTGTTACAGCATTGTACGAAGGTTTGCAATGTCTGGGTTCAGTTGTACATTAATTTGGGGTCCAGTTTTAATATGAGGAGATTGGAATATCACAAAGAAAGATAAAAGTGTGTGGGCAGGAATGATGCCCATGTAGCAGTGTATTTAGCTTGTTTACATGTTCAATGCCAATAATCAGGGCTTGTAACCATAGTAAGAACCGAAATGTGATCATTTAAGAAAAAAAAAAAAAAAAAAAAACAAAAAAAGTCTGTTCACAGATAATTAGTACTCAGGAAGAGCAAGCCTCTCTTGGGTAATTCGGATATGTTTTTTAGAATGTTAAGGACTTTTTATAGAAGATGCAACTAACCACCTCCTCTACGGATTCAATGTAATCGCATGATAGATCGGTAGA
>BHFT01060372.1:0-33150 GCA_004320025.1 Laticauda laticaudata
GAACATTTTTCTCGTCCGCTGTGTCCTTTTTACAAACATTTTGCATCCGTTGGGCAGTGTGACAGGGCCTTTAGATAGATGAATCAGGATACAGGTAGTCTTCAACTTACAAACGTTTGCTCAGTGACGATTTGAAGTTACAGTGGCGCTGAAAAAAAGGATTTAGGACTGTTTTCTACACTTACGTCCATTGCTGCATCGATATAGCCATGTGATCAAAACGTAGAGAGTTGGCAACTGGTTCATATTTATGTTTGTAGTGTTCTGGGGGACATATTTTTGAGACCTTAGTGACAGGAGAAGTCAGTGTGGAAGCCAGATTTATTTAACAACTGTATTACAAACATAACAACTGTGGTGATTCACTTAACATTGATAGCAAGAAAGGTTGTAAAATGGGGCAAAGTACAACAACTGTCTTGTTTAGCAATGGAAATTTTGTACTCGACTGCGGTCGCAAGTCAAAGATAACCTGAACTATGAAAAGGAAAGTTTTAGATACTACCTTGTTGTTCTTGTACTTTTTCTTCCCAGTGAAGAAAGTTGATTGTGATATTTCTGCTTGCCGTAAACTTGATCGTCATGCTTTGTGTGCCAGATAGCAAAATGTTTTTCTCCACCCAACTGGGGATAGGATATTCAATTTAGTGCTCTGTGGGTTGACTCACTTCATTATTCTTTTACTTTGAATAGCCCCCTTCCTCATAAAATTAATAAGAGTGTGGGTGGAGATTGCCAAACAGGATCTGTTTAATGGCCTTTTAACATTCATTTCAATGCAAATGGTTTGGGATGGGTTCGACCTACAGTGGTTTGGCCCAACCCAAGATTCCAAGATTATCCCAGTACATGCAAATGGGAAAAGAAAAAGCAGTGATATGAAACTATCTATCCAGTTAGATTAGAATATTGAGCTTCCTTTAAAAAAGAAAGATAAATAACATAAAAGTCCAAGAAGCATATTATTGCTTTATTTTCCCCCCTTCCCCCGTCATCCAGAACAGCCATCCTCAACTAGAAGCCTTCCAGATGTATTGGTCTACAACTGTCATCAGGCCCTGCCACTATGGCCAACGGCTATGCTGGCTGGTAGGGATAGAAATTGCAATTCATGATTCTGTAGGGTCCAAGGCTGAGCCAAGACAAAATTAGTAATTCAAACAAAGTGATTGCTTAATTTTAAACAAGTTGCTAACACGTTAACATTTGTTCACACTGGAAATGTCTTATCTGCTTGCAGGATTGGTACTGACAGCAACACACACACACACTCTCACACACACACACATATAAACACGTGTGTGTGTGTGTTTGTGTATGCACGCACATGTGTATCTATCCCTGTAGTATTTCAGTTTGTTGACTTTGGCAACTTTTTCTGAACAATCCATCAATGCAACCCTAAAATTACTGATTAAAAACATTCATTCAAATGCCGAGGGAGATATTACAGGCTTTCATCCATAGCAAGTCTGGGGTATGCTATGATCTAGAGGCTAGGAGGTGTGAAATGACCCACTGTGTAGCCCTAAACTACAATGTGCTGTGGTTTCCAGAAGAATAATTGTATTTGCTGCTTACAGCAAAAAAAACATCAAATGCTATGGCACCTTACAGAAGAGCAAATTTATATAGTATAGCCAAGATTGGGCTGGTGGTGTAATAAACAGTAAAAAAGAACACCTTACTTCTTCCTAAACATTGAAGGAACTCTACATCCCAGGGTACAGAAAATACTGGCAGATGTGATCTCAGAACCACTGAATGAAATATTTGAAAGCTCCTGGAGCACAGGGGAACTGAGAGAGCAGGTATCCCCAATCCATGGACTACCACTGGGCTGTGGTATGTCAGCAACTGGGCCATGCAAATAAGCGAAGCCCCATCCGCAGGATGCATGTAAAGCCACACTATCTCTGGTCTGTGGGAAAACTCTTCTCCATGGAGAAGAGCCCAAAAGATTGGGGGTCCATTTGCTAGAGGATTGGGAAAGAGCTGCTGTGATCTCAGTCTTCAAAAAAGAGGAAAAGGTAGATCCAGGAAACACAGACCAGGCTTGTCATTGATATCAGAAAAATCCTGGATAAGGTAATCAAGCAGCAAATTTGTGAGTACATCCAAATGAACGAGGTGATTAATAGAAGCCTGCATGGGTTCATTAAGAACAGGTCGTGCCAAATAAATCTTAATGCATTCTTTGATAGAATGACGAAATTAGTGGACCATGGAAATGATGTGGATATAGCACGCTTGGATTTCAGTAAGGCGTTTGATAAATTATATCGCAGCCTTCTTCTTGGTAAGATAGAACAAGATGGGAAAGATAGTACCACTACAGGATGGATCTGTAGTTGGTTGACCAACCATGTTCAGCATGTGGTCCTCAATGACATTACTTCTATGCGGAGGGAAGCATGCTGTGGAGCAGATTCAGTCCTTGGCCCAGCGCTCTTGAACATCTTCGGAAATGATCTAGATGAGAACATTGAAGGGGCACTCAAGAGTTGAGCATTGGGCCCCATCCAACAAAACAGTTCAGTAGAGAAAGTAAGGTTTTACACTTGGGCCAGAAAAACCAAATGCAAAAAGGATAGGCAATACCTGGCTCAACAGGAGTGCCTGGGAAGGATCTACATGTCCTGGTGGACCACCACTTAGATATGTGAGACAGCAAATGTGCTGCAGCTACCAAAAACACCAACGCAGGCCAATGCTGTATCAACAGAGGAGCACATCAAAATCATGAGAAGTGATAGTACCACTTTATACTGTACTGCTGGAGGCCACATTTGGAATACTGCATTCTGTTCCGCTTACCTCAGTGCAAAAAAGATGCCAAGGTGCTAGAAAGAGTGCAGAGGAAAGCAACAAAGATGATTAGAGGACTGAAGGCTAAATCCTATGAAGAATAGCTAAATAACTATGTATGTTTAGCTTAAGGAAGAGGAGATTAAGGGATGGTATGACAGCAGTGTTTCAATACTTGAAGGGCTGTCACAAGGGAGAGGGCATCCATTTATTCTCCCTGGCACCTGAGGGTAGGACAAGAAGCAATGGGTAGAATTTGTCAGAGGCATGCCTTCTGGAGACTTTTGAGGAAAGATTGGACAAGAATTTGACTGACGTGACATTCAGGGATGAACTAGAAGACCTTCAAGGCCCCTTCCAATCCAGTTATTCTAAGTATATTAAACAGGATCTCGCAAATAACCTACAGGACCTTCTAGCATAATCCAGCCGTTTCTTGTGCTGATATACTCAGAAATGGGGATTGATTTGATATTCTTCAGGAAGAATTTGGCGATCTTAGAAAATGCTTGTGAGAAAAGTGCCTTCACCAGAATTTGGTAGTACTAAAAGTTGGGTGTCTCCATTTCCAAATGTTTTCTCCATTTTCTATATCCTCAGAGTGATTTAGAATTTTTTTAGATTTTTTTAAATAATTTTTTTGTGGTTAGTTTATTGTTAAAATATTCTATAGGTAGTCCTCAACTTATACAGTCGAGAACAAAATTTCCATGGCTAAGCAAAACAGTTATTAAGCAGGTTGTGCTCCATTGTATGACCTTTTTGCCACAGTTGTTAAGTAAATCACTGTTGTTAAGTGACTTATACGTTTGTTTAGTAAATCTGGCTTTCCCCATTGACTTTGCTAGTCAGCTGAGGATACAAATGGTGATCTATTGTCAAGCACATGGTTTTTGATTGTGTGGCCATGGGGATGCTGCAATAGTTTTAAGTGTGAAAAATGGTCATAAGTCCATTTTTTCAGTGCCGTTGTGACTTTAAATGGTCACTAAACAAGCAGTTGTGAGGACTATATGCATGATTGGTTGCAGCTGTTGGATATTGGTTCTCTCCCACCTTTTTATGCATCTCTTCATCATCCTTCATTTCCAAAAGACCCATGCAGAGTTTCCTTTAAAAGCCTTCTCTGGAGATCCAGATGGAACCTGGAAAGCTAGAAAGGCTGCAAACCACTGAAGACTTGATCGTGAGATGAAAAACAGGATATTTACACACCACCCAGACATTTTGTAAGCAGAGTAAATGCAATAATCTTATATCCTACCCATGAGGATGTTCCTGGTTTTTTTTTTCCTTTCTCTTTTATTTTTAAAGCAATTTATTTTCTATCAAATTACATGAACTTGGAAAAAAAAATGCAGAGCTGTATTTTGGCACGGTTCCATCTGTATCACCCTTAATAATTATTTGGAGAATGTCCACTCTCAAGAAGGCAATTGTTACTGTCTATGACTTCATTTATCTGATGAAGTGGTCTGGGGTATATTAATGCTTATGCCATAATGCATTTGTTCCTCATTATTGGGCTGCAAGAGATTTAATGATTTGCCACATCCGGGGAACATCTACATTGGTTTAGATACATTAAGTGTTGTACCTCATGATTCTCAACTCCTGACGTATATATACTGAGCGTATTTACACCAAGACAAATTCCTTGTGTGTCCAATCACATTTGGCCAATGAAGTATTCTATATCTATAGGTTTTCAATGACGTGTTTTTTAAAATGCAGGGATACCACATTTTTCCAGAGTGGGAAAATACTTCAAATTCCAAAGAACGAGTATCAAATATTTAGCCAGCAGCCCTGTATAAAGCTGAGAAAATATTTAAATACTTAGGAAACACCAGCCAATAGCTAATCTCCAAAGTGACAAACTGTCTGGAATTGTTTTGCCACTTCTGGTGCTTCCAGTGCTTAATTTCTAAAATAAGAGGCAGCTGCTGTATGGATTGCAGAATGTATAGCCAATGATACATTTTGTGTATATAGCTGTACATATAGACAGTAATGATACACCCAACAGCAGATGTTGAACAAGTATAGCCAAAGACAGCTTAAGACGTTCTGGTGCCGGAGGCAGAAAATCCTAATCACCATTCCCACTAGTATAAAATAAAACCTAGACACTGAATATTTGCTGCTCCTTAATGATATTCAAGATACTCCTCTGAGACAAGCCATAGTGCCTTGCCTGGCTGCCACTCGAACTATTCTTAAGCTGTCCAGATGAATCTCAATCTGATCATCATCCTATTGGTATTATTTCAGCCCAGAATTATGAAAGTTGAAGTCCAGCACATCAGGCTGGGGGGTGGGGAGGGGAAATGGAGGGCTTGAGCTCTAGATTAACACTATCATGGATAACAGTGCCAGTGACCCAATTTCCTTCTGCTGTAAACAGTTGGAATAAATGCTTTCTGAAGTTTATGGCATCAGGTGGCTCAGATCTGCTTCAAGGGTGAACTCCAAACTGCCCAACCCTGGGGAAACTCTGAATTTGGTATGAACACCCTAAGAAAACATGTGCAAAGGTAACCGTAACATGGACAGAAGGATGACAGTATATTGAGTCAATATTACTCTGTCAACAGCGTCAAGCTTTGCTCTCTTTCCCATTCTGAAGCATGTACTGTATAACAGGAAGTAGGTCATCACAAGGTTGGACAATTAGCTTCATGCCTTCTGAGGATAACTAAAGAGCAAAACTCAGACTGATTAACTGTGGATTCCTTGGAATGCTTCCATATACTTGGTCTCTCCTTTACTCCTGTCCTCCCTCTCTGTTGTTAATTGCACTATAAGCAAGTTGGGATCCAAATATACGTCATTCTCTATGACATCTGATCAGATGATCAAAAGTGTCAGGCAATTCTTCACATTTTTACTAAATTGAGTTTAGTGGGTGTTGCTTCCAGGAAAATGTAAAGGGCTGTAGTCTGAACAGAGCCCTTTGCTTTTGAAGGAACATGATCAAAAGTCCCTTTGTCTCCAGGCAGGTACGTTCCAAGATGAGTTGGAATCAAACTGCAACCTTTTCCCTGTCCTTCCTTTTATGTGGAACTGGCTGAAAACAGCATTTGAGTATCAGATAAAATCTAGACAGTATTGATTCAGCAGCTCCCATGTGGTCCAAAGTCAACCTATTGCCAAGTGCTTGGTTGATGGCCTTGTGTTTTTAGGAAATTTACCGGTATTCCTCGACTTACAACTGTTCATTTACTGACTGTTCAAAGGTACATCACTGAAAAAAATGACTTATGACAGTTTTTCACACTTATGACAGTTGCATATCCTGATGGTCTCCTTATCAAAATTCAGAAGCTTGGCAACCGGCTCATATTTGTGACAATCAGAGAGTTCCAGGGTCATTTGATCCTTTTGCAACCTTCTGACAGGCAAAGTCAATGGGGAAACAAGATTCACTTATAATCCGTGTTAATAATTTAATTACTGGAGTGAGTCACTTAGCAACTGGGCAAGAAAGGCAATAAAATGGGGCAAAACTCACTTAAAAGCTGCCTTGCTTTGCAATGGAAATGCTCGATTCTAGTCATAAATCGAGGACTACCTTTACTACAGCTTTCTTCCTAGGACATTTTTGAGGGTCACATAGCATGCAGAGGCTCCAAATAACACCTTGTCACAGAAATAATGGTTTACTAGCTGTAGAAAATAGAAATGAAAGTCAAGCTGCTTTTTTTGAGAAAGAGCCGCTGAGCTTGTCATTTGTTTAATGGACACAACCACAGTCTTTTCTTGAGAGCAATATGGAAGTAGCTTACTATTGCCCTTTGCAATTGCATAGTCTAGCTAGCCAGAAGTCCTGGGATTGCCAAAATAGTCTTCCATTTGTGTACGGATCTCACCAGCCCTTCTCAGTGTCAGAAAAGTTGATAAGATGCTGTCACTTATTTAAAGACTTCTTTCTGATGAGGCTGTCCTAAATTAATTCAAGTTCCAGTCCCATGAATCCTTGTTTAGAAGTAAGGGCTATGAAATCAGCTTTCTGTTTAATTACTAGAAGTCATGTTCTGTAGGACTTAATGGGATTTATACTTCTCAATAAATATGCTCAGGTTTCCTGTGATAGATTTACTGAATGTGAAGCAGCAGAATTACTGCAGTACTGTTTCTTTGGATTTTGCATGATATATAGCATCTACTAACCCATTTCTTGTTTTTAAAAATGTCATAACACAAACATAAAAAAGCAAGGAAGTATTTGCTTCTTGATATTTTGCTTATCACAGGAAATAAAATTATATACTTTTAATCAGATGCTTTTAAAAAGTTTTAGTCACTGGAAATATTTAAGAAGAGATTGGATAATTATTTGACTGAAAGGTCTCTTGTTTGAGCAGTGGGATGGGTCCAACTCTATTATTGTTTGTACAAGAAGTCTCATTGATTTTATTCAAAATACCACATTTGGATGCTTCTTGTTTTCACTGATTAAGGTTATATACATTTATGCCCACTCAGCCGGGAATAATTCCCATTGGAACCAATCAGATCTACTTCTGAGCAAGCATTAACAGTATTTCACTGTTTAAGAAACTGCTATATTTAAAACGATTAAGGGGTTGTACTACCACGTAGTTTTCCTTAAACACACAACACACACACGCAAACTCCTAGAATAAACTTGACAGATTAAATTTGAAATATTTCCCAGCCTTTAACCAGTAATGTTGGGGGACCTGCTCGATTTGGATTTGACCCTTCAAAAACAAAAAGCCAGTCCGCTTTGATCCGTCTGGAGAGGTTCAGGAAGGGCTGGAAAGTCGCGCCGGGGAGAGCGGCTCCAAAGAAACGCCGATTTCCCCCTCTTCCCCTCGGCATTACTTTTGGGAACCCGGCGGTGCGGCCTCGTTTTAAGAGACGCATTTGAAGTATCAACCCTACGCTTTCCCTTGAAACGCTCAACAGATCGCAATAGTCTGTTCAAACATTCTTGCTCTAGACCGACCGACGAATAGCTCCGTGGGTGAGCTGAATTGGAAAGGCCAGTATAAATAAGCAAAGCGCGGCAGATTTCAGCCCGCCTCGCGAGGGCATCCCCCGAGCGCCAAACTGGGATTTCAGTGCACGCACACCCAGGCAGGGCTGGTCGCTGATTGGCTCAGCCGCCGGGCCTCCCCTTCGACCCTCCCTCCGCAAACAAAGAGCGAGTCATTCAAGGGAGGCGAAACGTCCTCCTGATTGGCCCAGCGCCGGAATGGGTGAGAAAAGCGCGGCGGCGGGGATTTAAGGTGGACGCGAGCCCCGGGGTCTGAGCCCGAAGTTCGGTCGGGTCCGCATCACGGTGGCCGGAAGCGCCGTGGAGTGCCGAGCCGGCTTCCCCGGCAGGGCAAAGAAGAACGCGCGCCGCGCGAGGTCCAGCTGACCGGCCCGGAAGGGCGGACCTGAGTGAAGCCGTCCTGCCTTAAGAGAACTGCGGCAAGCGTCCCCATTGATTAAACCTCCAGCAAGGGGGAAGGGCAGGTTCAGGAGGCAGTTTCCAGCAAAGCCCCCCCCCCCCCCCCCCCCCCCCCNCCCCCCCCCCCCGCCCCGCCGATCTCCCTCCTTTCCCTCCCTCTCCCGCCTGCCTACCCGCCCCGGGCGCTCCTTCCCGCAGATCTGTGCCTGCTTCTCTCGTTCCGTTGTCCCTGGGGGTGAGACCCGAAGCAGAGGCGGGCCGCGAAGGCTCTCGGGCAGCGTCCAATGCGGATCATTATTTATGACGATCTATTATGTGCACATAGTCGGAAAGATAATTCTCCTCCCTTTGCCCCGAAGAAGCCGGCGTGGGTCCGGTGGAGCTCTGTAGTGCGATGCAGCCGCCGAGGACGGGAGGCGGAAAAGACCGCGAAGCCGGTGGATGGGGGGAAGGGAGGAAAGGACGCGAAGAAAGAAGTGGACGCGAGGCACAGGCGGAGGAAACGCTGGCAAGGATCGGCTGCTCCAAAGAACTTTTTGCTTTGGGCTTGAGGACACGAGAGACCTTGGGAGGAATAGCGACGTTTCGGGGAGGTGGAATCGTCACTTGGCCGCTTTGGAGAACCCTTTCCTCGGCTTGCAGCTTTCGGGAACCTGCCCCTTCCCTTCCCTTCTCTCCCCCTCTCCAAAAAAGAAAGGAAATCGGCTCTGCCGCCACTGGGGTTAGGACCAGGAGGATTAGGTTTTAGGAGCGCCGGCGCTTGATTCGAGGATCATCGGAAGTGAGACCGTGCCAGCGGAACGAACCGTTCTCGATCCTGTGGCCGACCCTGCGTTTGAAAGCCGCCGAGGAGGCTGGCGTACCAGGATGGACGCAGGCGAGGGGGGCTGCACGAACACGTGGCGGTGGGGAAGGGAGAGGGTCGGATCAGATCTAATTATCTGCGCGGCTTCCAATTCGGCTCTCATCACTCCCAGCTGGAGCTGCAGAATATTTTAGCCGGAGGCGATACCCCAACGAGAAAGCAGCCTTTCCCGCTCCGAGGTTGCGGAGCGAAATCGCTCTGAATTTGCATGTTTCTTGAGGCAGGGCGGGTGGGGAAAGGGAAGGTGACCGCCCCCACCTCGTGCAGATTTCACCCCGCCTTTCCCGAACCTCTTTGTGGTAATGGCTCTTGGAGGGGGCGGGGTGGGGAAGAGAAACGGGCCTGGCTCTCTGGATTTGCAGGTACGTGTTTTTTATATCTTTCTCCCTATTCTGTAATCATCCACACCCTTAATATCCATTTAATTGAAATATTAACACACACACCTATTTATAAATACATATTTTTCAAAGAACTAAAGTTGAGGGCCCCAAACTTTTAAGGTTTTTACCCAAGAGCGTCATATTTGTGAATCGGTATGGCCATAATGCAAAACAATTTAGTATTTTCTAATCCCGCCGCGATGTTAGGATTATATTCAAATACAAAATCGAGCCAATTAAAATTGCAAGAAGTAGGCATCGGTAACCAGAATTTAAATTTTTTTGATGCTGGTGACCGAAAATATTTTTGACCGTTTTTAAAAACTTAACCTTGTAAAAGACTGGTTTAGAATAGGTTTGTTTTTTTTTTTTGCTATCCAAATCTAGACATATGTGTACCTTATTATTATGTACATAGTTGTAAGAAATCCCAAAATGCTGGTTTTGGTTGCCTGGTCAAATTTTGAACCATATTTCCAGTTTCTGCATTGCTGGTTACACCTAACAAGATAAAAATAAATTGTAACATTAAGATGAGGGAACATTTTGATTTACTAATTTCCCACACTTTCTCTTAGAAATGATTAAAATAAAGAAAGCTGCCTGTGTGATTAACAAAGCAAAAATATTTGCAAGAGGGAGGTTTAATGCAAATAGATCTGTAAATAGGCTGAGTTTATTAATGTATTAAATATAAAACCAGTTTCCTTAAATTGTACAGACAGAATTTAATGAGAGGCTGGCATTCTAGATACCTATATTTAAATGAAAATACATAGCCCAGGAAAGGAATATTTTTTGTAAAACTATTATATTTTTTTATTCTTGGTAATAAGTGAGTTGAAATTAAAGAAAAGAAATATTGTGCAGATATTCCCTTAAAAAAAAAAAAGACTTTCAGAATATGCAGAGCATTCATTCATGCTCACTCTTTGGAAACTGCCCACAATTGGTTTCCAGATATTTTTGAATAAAAATAATTGTATGGCCAGCAATAGCAACATAATTTGCAAATATTTCAGCCTATTTTCCTTTTTGGAAGTTTTCAAGAGATTTGTTCAAGTGTTTCAATTTGAAATTCAACAATAAATTCAACAAACCTTACTAGAATTCTTCAGTATTTCTAAATTGGAAGCAGGCAGTCTACTAAAATGTACATTATCACAAAATAAAAACATTTCAACTATAAGACTATTAGCTAAACATGTTAAAATAAAAATATTTTATTGCACCAGAATTGACTGGGCCATGTTTAGATTATTTAATTCTTCTTTATCCAGACTAAAACACCATTTTAAGTACAAAACTGTAAAGAGTGGATTTTTTTTAAATTTTGTAATATTTGAAAATTTGCAAGCAAATAATTATTCTATGTGTATTGGTTTTCATTCCTTCCTGAATCTAAAAATATATATTTAAAAGCTGTAGCTTCAATTATAAACAAAGTTTCTAATGGGGGAACCCTCCCCCATAACGTTCTCTTCAATAAGAATTGCTCCACAGGAATAGAGCATATATAGGATCCAATTACGAACATAAAACCAGATAAAATGTGGGTGGAATTTGCTTCCAGTTTTAAGATGAGATTGTAATTATTTTTTTAAAAAATACTATTTTCCCACTATATTTTTGACTCAGAATGCAAATGAAGCTAACTGTTCTTTGCTTTGTTTAAATGGTGGCTGGGTGGCTCCCGCCCTTTTATTTCCCCCTGAAAAGTGACACATTTTCTGGGTGCCTTTAACTGAGGGAAATACATATAAAATAATGTTTTTGGTTCTGTGTGGTTGCAACTTTGTCCTAGCTCTTCAGAACTATGCATGGAAATGATTTAAGAACCCTTCCTTGTTTGACAAACATTTTTCTTGAATTAAGAAAAGGTGTTTTTGCACCATCCTCCCTTTTCTTTGTGTCAATCTCTGCTTTCCACTTATCGGTCCATGTAATTATTTTGCAAAGTGCTGGAATTATTCTTTAGGAAATGGAGACTTTGCTGCTTGCCCTTGGCTAATAAGTGCTTTTTTTAATGGATTTTCTTGACTATGTTGCCTACTATTCTGGGTTCAGGATCTTGCTTCTTCCAACAACCACCTCTATTTAAATTTACCCCTTTCTATTTGTATTTATTTTCATGATCTTCCTTTTTTTAACTCAGTTATAGATGGCCAGGATTTTTTCCAGAAACCGGGGTTAGATTTCTGTAACTGGATGTTAGACTCCTTCAGTGTTAAGATGGGTTGTGATTGTTTGCCTGCCTATCCATTCCCCCCCTTCTCTTTCTGCCTCACTCTTTCTTAAGGCATGAGTTGTTGGAAGTGGCAGTACAAAAAAATAATTAGATGAAAATAAAAGATTAGACTAGGAAATAGGGTAGGGCTTTAGGAGGATAAAACACTGGGGACATTAGCCACACATTAATAAATCTCCCAAGATCTGACAAAAGCTACATCCAGATACCAACCCTCCCTTTTCACCTCCTTCTCCTTCAAAAAAACTTTGGATCTGCTATATAATTATTTTTGAGCTTATGCCTTGATCTGGAGCTTTCAGACAGGGTGATTGTGTGTTGTAAATTTCTGTATTTCTAAATTTCTAAATTTCTTTTGAGCGATATTAACTATGGATGTATTTGGGTGTTGTTTTTTTCTTTCCATAAATTGGTTTTAAAAAAGCCTGGTCTCAAAAATTGGAATTCTTTTTTGTCTGTTCAATTCTCCCAATTATCTTCTATATTCTGTGGTTGTTTCAGAATTCCAATGTACTGTACTGTACTTTTATTTTCAGTCCTCCTCCACCCATCCAATCAGTAAATGAATTTTTTAAATTGGTCCCCCTTTTTGTCTGCAGTCCGCAAGCTCCATTGATAGCCACACGCGGTTTCATCATATTCTTAGGTCTGGAAAATTATTTGCACCTTTGTTATGGATGAAGATTCATATTCCAGCCCTTTTGCAACTGATTTGTGTGTCTGACTGACTGACTAAATGAATGCTGAGGTATTGGAAAGCTGGGTTCCAAATTAATCACCACATCGGTTGCGAGGGGCTGGAATAATTTCGTATCTTATGTTTTCTCGTGTTATTGTTCCCAGTTTATGACCTTTTCATGCTGTTAAAAAAGACGTCTTGCCACATTTAATTTTGGTTCCAATGAGATATGGGGGGAAAGGGGAGGCCGGCGTTTTTAAGTAATTTGATAAGCCATCCAGTAACAAATACGAACAGGGAGGGGGAATTCGGCGGTTGGGTTGGGGGGAGGGGGAGATTCGACTGCTTCAGGTAGAGTTTTCCTTTATAACCTGAATTTACAATGAAAGCATTCTTCTTTATGGATAGAATAGATTAGATTTCACAACTTAATTCAGCGGAATGGTAGCGTTTAAGGATCTTCGGCTGATTTTATTACACTGAGCCAAATTGGATGTTTGTGCTTTTAAAGGGAAAACGGTTGTGACATGAAGATATATAATTTTTGAAGTAAGAAAAGTAGACGGAGGTGGAGGTGGGGAAGAGAAATCGTGGGGCCCTTATCGTCACGACTCAGCCCGCTCTAAGGGCTGCGGATTTAATTGAATTCGGGCGGGTGGGGTGAAATTAACCCGGACTTTTCTAAGTGGGTCGAAACTAACCAGCCGCTGCCCAGCGCCCCAGTCTGGCGGGCGAAATTTAGCGGAAGCCTAGTCTTCAATTTTCTTCTTAAAAGAGGAAAATTGAAGACTAGGCTATCAATCGAAGACTTAAGTCTTCACTTTTCCTGTTAAAAGAGACGAAGGTGCCAGTCCCATTTTAAAAGGCGTGGAAGCACAGCGCCGTATTAGGAAAGCCAAGAAAGACACCCTTTTGTAAGGTCATTGTCCTGAGCTTTCGAAAATAGCAAAGTTGCCTGTTTCTATTTTTCATAGTATGGAAGCGTGCAGAAAAGAACCGTTCTCTCCATGCCTCGTTTACGTCTTCCGAGACGGACTTTTTTTAAAAAAAGAATCCGAGGAGAACCCAGCAAACAGGCCACTTTAGGCGCCTCTTCGTTTCCATTATAACCTCGACTGGGAAAATTTCTCCAGGCCTGGGAATTTTCAAAAAGACCGGCCTTGTGTTTCAACTAAGGTTGTTCGCATGGTTGTGTGGTTTTTCTAATCTTTCGTTGAGGAGGAAAAAAGAGTCTTAAAATAATGAAGACGGAGGAATCCTTAAATAACAAAACCCAGTTGAAAACGGTGCAGGTTGGAATACCTTTGCGCTCGAGTACATTTTTAAGAGCAATGTCTGAAACTTTCTCGTCGGAATTAATGGGAACAAGATCATTTAGTACGAGTTTTTAAGTGCCTTTTGCACTAGATTTGGTGCAAATCTTGCCCCACGGCCTACCGAGCACACGGAGACCCGCTAGGCCAAGTACTATGAGGCCGACAGATGTGATGCACCGTTGTCTCTGACACACAAACACACACACACACCCTTTCCCTCCCTCCTCTGTGCCAAGAAAGGCTCGGAATCGAGTCCCTTTTCGCTTGGCTCCGCCTCGGCTGTGAGGACAGAAACTGCGGAGTGAAAGCAGCGCGGAATCAGCCCTGAGTGCAACGCTGCTAACCTCGCCGAAGTGCCGTTCTCCCCAGCTGTCTTCCCGGCTCCCCCTCC
Source organism: Laticauda laticaudata (assembly GCA_004320025.1). Classification (NCBI taxonomy): domain Eukaryota; kingdom Metazoa; phylum Chordata; class Lepidosauria; order Squamata; family Elapidae; genus Laticauda; species Laticauda laticaudata. The sequence continues at coordinate 14,116 of BHFT01060372.1, forward strand.
CCCCGAAAGGCCCTGCAGCCTCTTTCCAACGGTAGCCGGCCAGATGCTTCCGAGAAGCCCCCAAAGGAAGCCGCGGAGGCAACCTGCTTTCCTGGAGGAGGTGGGGAGCTTTAGTCTAACGGACAGCACCCCCCCTCCCCTTCTCCCGCTGGGTTCAGCGCGCCGACTCAGTCCGCCTTCGCCGTCTGGAGCTGCGGGGCTTTTTCCCGCCGCGCCCCTCGAGGGCTCGCCTGAGTTGCTTCTGCGGCCTCCGCCGCCTTGCCAGGTTTCGGGCGCGCCTGACCTCCGCCGTCACCGCCACCACGGGAGAGCGGAGCATTGTCTGCTTGAGCGACGAGCCAGCCGAGGGACGGCCGCCAGGTCTGTGACCTGCAGCCTGGAGGCAGCGACGAGCGCGGATCCCCAACCTCGCCTGACGCTTCGCCTGCAAAGGATCTCGCGGCTGGGAAAGGAGAGGCGGAAGGGGTCTCCGCGCCTGAACGGGAAAAGAACCGGCGCCTTATCCGAGATAACGCTCCCCCTTGGCCAGGCACAAGGCCTTCGCGGTCGTTTCCTTGCTCTCTGTTGAGCTGCTCTCTCGCCCTGCCCTTCCCCGTTACAGGCGAAGTACTGATAGACAGCAGTTTTATGCCCCTGTTGAGATCAACGAACTGAACACCGAGTTTTGGGGTGTGCACTAAATTTCACCCGCCACAAAGCGCAGCTCCTAAACCCTAAGTAGAAAGTTAGCCATAGACTGTGTGCCCTTTTACTGAAAATCAACTCAGCTGGGATATTATGCTCCATGCTTGGCATAGGGCAACCCGCGTGGTTTGAGTCACCACAAAACAGTGCTTTCCCCTCACCTCTAAATTTCTGCAATTTCGAGCTCCGGTGAAACTGCCTTGTATTTCTCAATTTCCCACCGTTTGGCTTCCATAGAGGATTAAAATCTTTTAAAAGTTGCTGGGGTGGCTCTTTTTTCTGGGTGGACGGGAATAGAATTTTTATTAATTTGATGACACTGCAATAAACAACCCTAATGGAGGACATTTTGGTACAGGCACATGTATGTGCACAGTGTGTTTATATAGAGAAGATTGCAACTTTGCTAAGAATTTGAGCTCCCGCAGGGAAGTTCATATGTATGCATTGTCCCCCTTTTTGCAGTTCTGCTGTTACTGATTCATGCTGATGCTGAGCTGTACAACAAACACAATTGTGGAACTGGAAGCTGGGGTGGGAGGGAAGGGCAGAAGGGAGGGGAGTATGGAGCCAGGGGAGGCTTCCTGACAGATTGGCGCTGGAGAGATGCTGTTAAGCTCAATTCTGGAGAGGCCTATCAGTTGTCTGCCTGCCCTGAAGTCACACTGAATGAAGTCTAGAAGGAAGATGGATGGTTCTTAACGGAACCTGGAGGGATCCTGAATCGCCTTATCAGAACTCTTTTGCTGATCCTTTTCCTCCTGTGCTGCTCCCAAAGGTGTGTCTTTAGATTCTGCCCCCAGACAGACACACATACAAAAACTCCCTTAAAAAAATAACGGTCGACCCTCTGAGGCCTCAGGGTTCCAACCTCCCTCAAGGAACTACAGGGTCCTACTGCTTTGTGGGACAGGAGGAAGAAGGTCTGAAGACTATGCTAGGGCAAGTCCACACTTGTATGCATGAGAGGGGAAAGCCCACAAGGTTTTATTGGTTAGGCCAGCAGAAGGCCATGGCTTCAGTCAGTTTTCAGTTTTCCTCTGGTCAAACACAAAATCCGACCCCGCCTCCCCACCACCACTTAGGACACATCCTGAGCTGAGGCGCCAGTTCTAAACATACAAAGAAACCCTGCTTTTTAGAAGAAATCTGCCACTTTTTACAAAAATCTTCAACATGAGGAGAGCTGTAAAGTTCCTTTGCTCCCCAACCTCTAAGATCATGCCCTTTCTTTCTCGACGTGGTTTCAAGAAGAAGCAAAAGAGACTGCTATTTTCCTGGTTAATAAAAATAAATGTCATTTTTTTAAATTGTAAAGATGTGTCTGTCTGTCTTCCTTCCCCCATCCAGTTATAAGCCAACTTGATTAATTTGAATAATTTCATTTTGAGATTAGCATTAACAGTTGTAATTGGCTCTTGGTTCTCCAGGTTTTCACAGCTCTTCTTTGAAGATACAACTTCTAAATCCTAAAAGCATGCAATGTTATTCTGCTTCTTTAGCTTCAGGGTATATATTATTTGGGGTTTTTTTAACCTTGCCTATATTATTTTTATATTTAAATTCAGTATTGGGATATTTAAAATTCAGAAACAGACTTGAATTATACACATCTTTCACCGTATCTTTTTAAAGATAAAATGCTGTGTGATACCCTGCATCTTTCCTAGCCCAGTATTTGGTTCTGTTGCAACTTAAAATGATGCATCTGTATGTCCATACTCCCCCTTACCTGAGAAACTAGTGGTTTCACTGAAGTTAGTAATATTCCAAAGTCTGAGTTGTCATTTCTAAAACAGGACTCCCTTCTCAGCTGTTTGTGACTCCCTGAAGTTCCTAACACATAGTTTGAGACTGCTAATGCAAAAATCACTGAAAATGCTTGGAGGAGGAAAACCATGGAAGATATGGTGCCACCACAGCAAAGGAGGAATACACACAATATTATTTTAAACTTGCAATGGAATGTACTTAAATTTTACTTGCTGAAGCACACTGTATTTTTTGTAATTTGACTGGGTATGATAAAAACTTCACAGCAAGTGCTATATTGGCGTTTTTAGCAGAAGAGTGACAATAGATTTTGACAGAGGTCTGAATATCCGTGGCCCATAACCCTGCACATAGACATACACGCCCACCCATAGTTATCCCATCTTCTGGTTAAACAGGTTTGGCAGGATTTTGAAACAAAATAACAACTCTGCTCTTTTTCTCTAAGAAGCAAAAGTTCCCATCCCTGAAATGGTCCCTCCCTTTGGGAAAAAGGGAAAAACCACCACAGCTAATCTATTTCCAGCTGCAGTTGAGGATGATATCTAGAGGCATCCAGCAGAAAAACAACTTTGTGCCTTTCACTGCAGCTCCACCAAAAGAGGTCTGCCAGAAACGGCTGCAATTTGAGGCTTCAGCTCTGGTTGATCAAAACCAGCAGGCCAAGCCCTGATTGCTTACCATCCATCTTACGCAACTTCATGTCCTGCAAATGTGTTCCCAATTTGTTTGCCTGGCTGCAAATTGTGGGCTTTGAAGTTTAAACAAGGAGGGGAGAGGATGTTCCGGACTGTCCCTCTGGTTCTGTCTTTAATGCACAGGTGGAAGCATCAACCCTTGGATCTAGGAGGGTTCACTTCAGCAGATTAAATGGGTCACTAGAAGTTTAATTTCTGGATGAGGCAAAATCTCAACCACACTTCTGGAGTATAAAGTAGAATAAGATGCATGTCTTTAGACAAGACAAACTGATTAAAACAAAAGCTCCCTTTTCTTTGTAAGGCCAAACTGGAATGAATCTTGATATCACATGTGATCCAGAGTATCAAGGTGAAAATGATTTCTTTTGCAAATGGCTTCCAGACCTGACCTTAATCAAACATTTGGGCTACTGAATTGAGAAATCCAGACTCTGCATCACCTCCAGCCATCCTAATCTTGCCACCTTTTAACGCCACCCTACTCTGCTATTTGACTCTGGAATTTGCCCCAGTGTTCTTGATATAGGCTCAGTCCTTTTTTATTTGAAAGTTTGGGGACAGAATCCTTGGAATAGGTTGCTATGCAATGAAGCCCAAAGCTTGACGAAATGGCATATCTACCTGAGGAGTGCACCTGTTTCAAGCAGCTGAACATCCTAAATGGATGTGCACAAATAGAGTTGCCGGCACATTTTCTTGCATTGCACACCTGTTTCTGTTTCACTTGGCTAGGTTGCAGCCAATTTTAAATGTATTTGCTTGCCTGCCTTCTTAACCCTTTCTCAGGCAGATAGGCTTTGGAAGTACAAAAACCAGCCCAAAATTTTTTGCTGTCTAAGAAGGCAAAAGAAATTCCGCTTTCCCCACCTTCATTCTATGCCTCAAAGCTGATTGGTTAGGTTTTAATTCAGCACACTGACTATCGGACAGAGTGTCCCCTGTATCTTCCATTTGCAAATTGTATCAAGGAATGTAAGGGGAGCATTCCAGCACCTGGCTACCTTTTTCAAGCTGCCCTCTGACACAAATGCCAATAATGATAGAGCTGCCCCCCCTGATTTCTAGTTCCACTGACTGGGACTTCTTCAGAAAAATCATTTTCCTCTTCCTTTATTCTCCCTCTGAGGAGCAGATCTGTGTTCCAGATTTCTGAGTCACTTGGAAGTCTGGATCCCAAATCACTACAGGAGGCAAGGCATCTAGAGGGCTACATGGGTGCCAAAAAGTACAATAATAATGGCTTGGGGAGAAAGCAGCTTAAAGATTTGATGTCCTTTGCTTAATCCATTGAATGACACAATTCTCGCATTGTACCGGCAATGGAAGATGCCTTGGAGTAGAGGTGAAATACAGAGAAATCTTACAAGGAAAGTGACCTAGGGATGTGAGCAAAATCCTCCCAACGAAATGCAGCCTTGAGACTTTCTTTTCTTGCAACAACTTAAGTATAGATAGCTGGGTGGTCACCGGTGCCACTCGACATCACTCAAGTCTTTATTATTTCCAGCTAATATATTCCTCCAATTACTGATTCATATCAGAGACAGACAATCTGTGTTATGCAAAGGCATTCCCATCCCTAATTCATAAAATTGTTCACCCGACAATTTTTCCCAAGCCAGTGATTTGAAAATTAAAAAATAAATATATGAATGCCTTGGTTTGATTTTTGGAACCACCCTTAGCAGTGTATAGGATGTCCAAAATCAAACACAGCTAGTTCTTGATTTACAACAGTTCATTTAGTAATAATTCGAAGTTACAAAAGCACTGAAAAAAGTGACTTGTGACAGTTTTTCACACTTAGAACCATTGCAGCATCCCCCCCATGGTCACCTGATCAAAAATTCAGACACTTGGCAACTGGTATGCACTGATGATAATTTCATAAGGACTATTTGTAACAATTTTAAGTAGATAAAATAAATTTAAAAATGTCAAATCTTACAAAATTGACTGCTTTGTGAATTTATTTTTTTATTCTTTAAATGTTTGTTATTGCTTAATTGTTTTTATACCTTTGGATTTATAAGCTGCCCAGAGTCATTGACTGAGATGGGCAGCTATAAAAATTGAATGAATGAATAAACAAACAAACAAACATTGTCATTTTGGTCAGTGTGTTTAAAACAAATGGAACAATTAAAGAATGTAGGTCAATTGACAAAAGATGTGTTTTTAAAGGCATCTCTAAGAGCACATATCTACTGGGGAATGGATTTCACAGATGCAGCATAATCAAAGGGAAGGCTTGACCACATATCCCTCCAGTCAGGAGGACATGAATCTGTGGAAGATGAGCTTCCCTGGGTGGATCTTGGTAGTTAAGTCTACAGGAGAAAGGGCTCTTTTAGTTGTTCTGGGTCCAAGACGTTTAGGACTTTAAGAATAGTAAGTAGCATTCGTATTGTACCTAGTAACAAATTGACAGCCAAGTTAAGGATTTCAAAATGGCTGTCACATGGTCTTTAGGGACTATTTCAGACACCAACCGAGCTGTCTAGCATTTTCATCTATTAAAATTTCTGAAAGACAGAGGACATAATTGAAATCAAACCTGGAGGTTATCAGTAAATGAATCTCTGGTTTTAGGTCATTATTATTTAGGATTGGAGGCAGTCAATATACCAGATAAAATTGATAAAATGCGCTTCTGGCTTTAGAGTTGAAGGATGAGGGAACAATCTAAAATTAATCTCAAGCTGGCAAAGTACGCAACCATCATCTAGAACAGGTTAGAACATTCACAGTCCTAGAGTTATAGCTCACCGCTAGAATTATTTCTGTCTTATCTAGATTCCTTTTCTTTTGTCCTACCCACAACCATTTAGGAATTTGGTATCACTGGCACACTGATAAGTTAACCTATTTCAAAAAGCTATGTGGGATTAGATATGGTAAGCACTTGAATAGAGGAATAGCCAAGTCTGTAGTCTATGCTGTGAAGCCAAAAACCAGAAGAAGATAAATCATTTTACTTTATTGCCAGAAAACTACATGTCTTCATCCAATAAGTTACTATTAGTCCATATGGATCTGAAGTACTTTTATTAGCATAATGTTATTTAACCAAACTCCAAAATCTAGTAGGAGAAGCAGCAGCAGCCATACTACTAAGAGGAAAAATAAAAATAATAGTTGAATAATCTCCAAATATGCCCTCACTATGGATACAGGATATTTATTTCCACAAGTGTCTGGGCGACTAGCATAACCATCCTCAATACACTGCTTGGGAAAGGCACTTCACTGGCAAACATATTTCTGTAAATAAATAAGTAATTTAACTCTCTCTTCATTTCTTCCTTCTGTGCAATGATCCAGTACTCAACTGCCTGCTTTTTGCTTTTTTTTCTTTACTGGCTCTCATCTTTTGGCTTTGATAGCATTTCTGAAATACAATTATTAAGTGGGCAGGCATGGGTAATATAAATTTTTAATATTTATTTGTTATGCTCAAGATACTTCATTTTTACCCTGCTAGGAACGCTAACCACAACCTTGTAAAGTAGGTCAGAATTATTGCCCCTCTATTGCACGATGAGGTGCAAAATAGGAGCTTGCTGAAGACTCGCTGAGAAATTAATGGCTAGGAGAAGATTTGAAGGAGAGCTTCTAAGCTTTCCCCTAGAGACAAATTAAAGGTTATGGTATTTGAGAGTTCTTTATTTTCTTACATCATTGCAGGGTCAGTATGAATCAATCACTGGAGAAAACATAGTCCTAACTCAAGCTCATGGGAAACTGAAAATGAAAGATGACTATTATCTAAAAAATTATGAAGAAAATGCTAAATTAGCCATATGACCATCCAAAGAGCTGATCTTAACACAACTACTAGATGGAGCTGGCAATAAAAACTACATCTGCCACCATGGCTGAAGGTTTTTACTTCTAAAATGAGAAATTCTTCCTTCTGCTGGAAATATAATGCCTCATTGCCAAATTTTAATCTTATGATTTCCAGGGATGAAATGGCAAACTGAAGACAGTTCCACTAAAACTGGAAATGATGACCACAATGGAATGAAAATCCAGGAAGTAGACCAACTCTGTAATTCCTCTCTGGACATGGAGAGGACTTGAGATCACCCAAAAGTGTTCCGGACAATTGTTCTTCATGAGGAAACAAGATAGTGGTATCTAGCAAAGTTCTGGGAGATGAGAGAATAACCATCATATTGAAAGCATGGTGAGCACTTTTATGGAGCCTGGGTTTGCTTGCTAAATGTTTTTCAGCAATGGGGAACCTTTGGATCAAAAAGTTTTACAATACCAGTTGAGTTTCCTTCAGTCCCTAATGAAAGAAGTTTTAAATATAAGGTTAAGGACTTATTTTGTTTTAAATAATCAATAAAAGGCAGATTAGAATGTTGATTTTAGAAATTTACAAATGGACCAAGTATCCAACTGGATTTGAAATAACACAGTTCCCTGGTTTCTAGCCTGGTGCTTTAACCACTAGACAAAACTGACTATCCTTTACTATATCCCCCCCACCTTTTCTCTTTCTGTTTTCTCTTTTCTGAAATTTGTTTTTAATTTAAAAAAAAACACTTGTATTAGATTTTTTTTCTTTTTAGTTGTGATGTTCAATAAAATTACTAACAAGCACACTTAAATCTTATATACAACCCAACATGAAATACGCAATATCATTATTTAGAAAATATGCACGCAAATGCTTTAAAAATAAAAGACTGAATTGTATTGAGAATCCTTTCATGAGGTCCACATCCTAGAATTTCCCATTTCACCGAAGTGAGGCAGACAAGTGTGCTTGGCACACCTGAACCAACTTCTGCCATAGGATCAGGCAAAAACAGAGGTTCTGTCAACTGAGAACTGTGACAGACAAGCTAGCTGCCAGGGTATGCTTGTGTAGAGTATGAGAGAGAACTTTTCCAGGCCACCTGAAAAAGATTCTGCCCAGACATTACCATCCCTGCATTATTTCAGTTAAAATAATTGCTCCAATATAAATGGAAAGGGAGATAATGCCTTCCTTCCTTCATTGTTTATTTATTATCTATTAATTATTTGTTCAATGTATGTTCTCCATTCCTCCAGGAATGCGAAGGGCTGTCAACCAAATTTCCCCTAAAAACAATCCTGTAAATGAGTCAGGGGTTGAGAAAGAGTGATCAAAATTAAGTCAACCAGTCAGTTTCTACCGCTGAGGGTGAATTCAAACATGGATCTTTCCCCCCCATCCCACCCAGCCTATTATCCAGAGCATCCTTTATCTGAATTGGCTTGTCATCTTTTTTACAACACACTCATAAATCTGACATAATAAAGAAAACCCACATTATTTTGGCTCCTCTATTTGTAGTTTGTATGTGACCTCGTTGCACCTCTTGTCCTTTGGGACTTCCAGCAAGATTCCCCCCCCCCTTCAGCTTNTTGGGACTTCCAGCAAGATTCCCCCCCCCCTTCAGCTTCACTCATCTGCAGGCTACCTGCAAGCACCCAGATATTCTTGTAAGCATGGCTTTATCCCAACCACCCAGCGCTTCCTTCAAAGGAAAGGCAATGGCTATCAGACTCAACACAGGCCATTCATGCAAAAGTCCTAAGTTTATTTGCTTGTGAAGGCAACTCTGCTTCAGCTGCCTGTCCTTTTCTCCAAACTGGGAAGCAGAAGGCACTCCATGCCAGGTAAAGGTGGTAGAGTGCTTTGTGTCAGTTTATAAAGCAAATAGCAGCTCCCTCTTTGGATCCTACAAAGAAACTTTTTCTGGGTCAGAACAAAGCAAAATCTAAGAATGGTTATTTTCCATTTTTTCTGGCAGAGGAGAAAGAAGATTATCAAACTTAAACTTGACCCCTCTGATATCAGCCATTGAATTTAAGGTTAGAGCAGTGGTGTATCGGTAGTTCCGACCACCAGCTGGGCCTGCCCACTCGTCCTGGTTGTATCCCATCATATATATTTGGCTTGCTCACCCCACCCATGCAGCCCAGCTGATTATTGCGCCTCATGGATTCAATCAACATACTCAATTTGCTGGCGTAGAGAAGTTGACACTAGTTACGGTATTTTGATTCTACCATATCCTACTTTAAAAGGATACAGGAGAAAGGAAAGAAAGAAGAAAGGAAGAAGGAAGGGAGGGAGGAAAGGAAGGAAGATTGGTTGCTTACCTCTTTTGTACTTCTCATCCTTTGAGTGATCCAACTAAGGATATCCAACTAAAGAAATATGCGTATGGAAATAGAGAAGGACCAGAATATATGATTTGTGTGCAAAAAGTCCCAGGTTCAAACCCTGACATTTCCAGTCAAAAATAGATGAGCTACCAGATAATGAGGACATACTTGCCTAAATCTCTGGAGAGCCGCTGTTTATGCCTCTTGAACATGGCCACTGCTTTCACTTCCTCAACCTCCAGCAATCCTTAGTTTTCTATACTTCTGCTGACCAAAAACCTGGGAACAGGGAAGTAAGAATATAAATAAATTACTGTTTCATTCCAACTACTGCAGATCTTGATGTTTAAAAAAACTCTCCTCAATTCCATATAAAAAAGAAATAATATCGGTATCTACCACCATGTCCTATTTTATGTAGGGTGTATATGTCTGGGCACATTTACAAAAAGTAGTTGATCTCTTGATGCCCTCAAGCCAGGATTTCCCATGAATGGAATGTAAAGCTCAGGAGCTGCGAGCGGAGTTAGGCAGTTTCTTCCAGTGGTGACATGGACTGCCCACAAGATCACTGGAATTACAGGGTTTGAAAGTGTTACAAAGAAAACACTAGCTTTATTTCCATTTCAGCTGCTCTGCAGCAGAGCTGGAAATAAATTGGTTTGGAAATCGAACACGGGAAATGATGTGGGATCACAGAGGTCTGGAGTGCAAACTGGTTGTCTTGGTCTCCTTAGTTAGACAAGAAAGACTGGTCTCAATAGGCAGAGTTATGCCCGTCTAATCCAGGTAGAAAGTGTCTTCTCGTCTTTCCTACTAAATGGACCAGAGATAAAAAAGTTGCTGTCCAACACATCATTTGTCCAAATTGCATTGCCTTTCAACTAGATGCACACTTAAAAAAAAATATTTTCAGTACAATGACTTGCAAATCAGGGCACAACAAATAAACGTGAATGCAATCTAATATGGATGTAGATCCTCTAATATGGATGAAGACCAGAACAGCTAAAGACACCATACAGCAGATAAGAAAAATGCAGTTAAATTAAACATACTGAAACAACAAGACTAGATTAAAATACCAATACCAGACTAGGCCTTCTGCCCTAACTTATTCTAAAGCAATACTTCCAGATGTACCTGTTTTTAGCTGTTGCAACCACCCCACATGGAATTATAAAAGTATTGCATCCAGTTCATCTTGAGAACATTGAGCTTGGAAAGATTGTTCTACAGTTTGAGGACTGTCTATTGCAATATCATAAACAACATGAACAAAGAGCAAATATTTACGTTGCAATCTCACTCAGACTTATATACCACTTCACAGTGGACTTTACAGCCCTCTCTAAGTGGTTTACAGAGTCGGCATATTGCCCACAATCTGAGTCCTTATTTTATTGACTTCAGGATGGAAGGCTGAGTCAACCTTGAGCTGGTCAGAATTGAACTCCTGGCAGTCAGCAGTAAGTTAGCTTGCAGTACTGCATTCTAACCACTGTGCCACTGCAGCTCTTTGTACTAAAAATAGCAAGAAAAAAATAGCAAGAAAGTGGGCGTCCTACTCCCTTCTTACAGCAGATATTAGGACCAATCAGTTGGAAACATGTTTTCAAAGCACAATTCTCCTTTCTTCCATGCAGAAAGAAACCAACCAGCTTTTACATTCTTCCCCGTGACAGGTGACAGGTCCTTTTCTACCTCTTTCTTTTTATGTGTGACCAATCTGTCACTTGCCATGCATCAAAGCGGGTTAACAAGGAACCTCTCAGAGTCACTTTGGGTGGTGAGATGGGTGGCAAATAAATTCATAATAATAATGACCATAAAATAGAACAAGTAATTGAAAATGTGGAAGCTAAAGTGCTCTGGGACTTTAGAATTCTGCACTTGCTACCTAACACCCAAGACATAACAATTGTCAATAAAAAAGACAAAAAATCAGGCTAGTGGATGTGACAGTATCTGGAGACAGCAGAAAAGAAGGGAAAGAAGTGGAGAAGATAACAAAACACAAAGATGTGCAAATAGAAATAGAATGACTGTGGCAAAGGAAAACAAAGATAGTACTAATAGTAATAGGCAACTTAGTATAAGTTGTACAATCCCAAAATAACTGGAGCAGCGTCAGCATTGACAAAATCATCATCAGTCAATTGCAAAGGGCAGCTTTACTTGAAACAGCTTACATCCTGTAAGAACTGAAGAAACTTCCTGGATGAGAAGAGAAACGTCTTCAAAGAAAATCCAGAAAATCCAGTTGCCTCTTGAAAAAGCACCTTTGGGACAACCATGACCTGGATGACTGAGAATCTCCATAGATAAACATTTTGCAATGATAACCTCTAACACCATCAAACAACCACATCTGCCTATCCTAGGTCGTTAGGAAGGACTTGATAGGTGGACAAAAATGCCAAATCTAGTCTGAACATCTATCTGGTTGACTGTGGAATGGACCAAAATAATGATAATTTTTCAGTGAACAAAATAATGTACCAAAGACCCTTGGGGAGTAGAAGACCATGAAAGGAGGCAGAACATTTTAATTGACCCATAAAAAAAGTAGAATAGGACTCTGTGTGGCACAAGACTATCTCCTGGGTTTTCCCCACCCACCCTATAAACAGCATTTTTTCAAAATAGGACAATTCACCACGGCCAAATTTGCCGTGACCATCTCTCCATGGCCATCTTGCTGTGGGACAACTTGCCCAGACAATTCCACACGGAATAACTCAACACGATAAATGTTATCCACCACTGCTTCTCTTGACAATATTTGCATTTGTCAATGGAATATAATGTCAAAGAAACAGTGATAGATAACATTTATCATGTTGAGTTTTCCTGCGTGGAATTGCCAGTGACAAATTGTTCCACAGCTAGATGGCCGTGGTGAGATGGCAGCAGCGAGTTGGCCATGGCGAATTTTCCTAGACCCACATTTTTGTTCCTGTTTGTCCCTGTCAATCCCTGCTGGCATATCTCGTGCAGTTTTGCAACATACTAAATCTAAGCTGATATTAAAAACTGGCTTTTATATATCTAAGTCTATATTTAGATCAGTGTTTCTCAACACTGTCAACTTTTCAGTTGTGGGGACTTCAACTCCCAGCATTCCCCAGTTAGCTGCCTCCACTCCCTGGGCCGGGGCTGCCAGCACTTCGCTGCCTGGGGAATGCTGGGAGTTGAAGTCTATCCTTTTTAAAAGTTGACAGGGTTGAGAAACATTGATTTAGATGGTTCTTTGCATTTATTTTCAAAAAAATGCAATGGGGAAATTCCCAATCTGTTTCCCCATTTCTTGTAATCTGTCTTCTACATACAGGGATCTTTTTGTCCCACTGAAAAAGAGATTTTTTGCTTAATTCTCTGAGAGTGTGTGAATTTTATTGGGTGGCATTTCTGGGTGGACTTTTTCCTCGTGTGAGATGGCAGGGGCTACTGATGCTTTTGTATTCACCTCTCTACCCTCTCTAGCTTTCTATGCTTCATGATTCGAAAAAGCCCCCCAGGAGGAGTTTCTTCTGCCAGTCTTCCTTGGGGGTATCTGTGGAGATTCTCAGTCCTCCAGGTCATAGTTGTCTCAAAGGTGCTTTTTTTCTTCAAAAGGCAACTGGACTGTTTTTTTCCCCTTGAATAATAAGAAGAAAAAGTTTTGCTTCTCATCCAAGAAGTTTAATCAGTTTTGATGGTGGCAGGAGGGAAGTATAGTTACTTACAGTTTTCGGCATGGAAGCTGATGAAATGATGGTACAAATGATGATCATCCACAACTGCAGAACTTGGTATTTCACTCCACGTTTTTTTTCTCCTTCTCTGAATCATGTTTTTGCAAGCCATTTCTTTTCTGTCACACTGAGAATGGTTAGAAAACATAGAGCCGAAATTTCCAGCGTGGCACTAATATTGTCACATCTTCAGTCTATTCTGTCAAATGGGGAGTAATTACAGCATTAAGCGCTTTTTCAGGTTTCCGCGGAGATGGGGAAATAGTTTTAAGCTCTGATAATTTCAAAGACAGCTCCCTTGACACAGAAAGGACATCCAGCAAGTTCAAAGCTCAACTTGATTCAAATTCCCACCTGCCCTGAGGGTTTATCCTGGCCCCATCAAAGAGGCGGAAGGGAATGGCTTAGGAGTGTTATATACAAGTGCCTATTTGCCTCATGATGAGAGCTAGTCTGGGGGTGTGCTATGCCAAACGCTGTTTGTTGTGGTTTCATTTTTTATAGGTAGCAATGTTACCAACACATGGCAAACAATACTTTCTTTTAAAAGGCAAAACAAAGCAAAATGATTTATGCCATTGGCATGCATAACTACTTCCTTAATTGTCAGACAAGGTACTGAGCAGAAAAAGAGTTGCTTCTGGGGAATAATTTATGAAGTCTGAAAAGGGGGGGGGATGTTGGAGGTTTGAGGCGGGTGGAGAAAGGGGCAAGGAAGAAGAAGCATTTCTTGATCTGCCAAGACTGGCCCTGCTATTAGGTGGGCTAATTCAACCACTGGGCTTTGAGGGTTATGAAAGCATCACATTTTGTTAATTCATTTGGTGTGGGGAGAATGGATAAAAGACAGGGCTTGTCTTCTGCCCCTGATATCTCAACTCAAACTTCTTTGAATTCCCCAGTACCCTAATTAGCAGGGTGGGGGAAGTTATTTGTTACACCTATTTTAATCTTGGGAGCTGTCTCTCCAGATTAGGTGCTTGCCGCAAAATACGGAGTGCCACAAATCAAATTCATTCCCTTACATTAATTAGCCTCATGAAACTGTCCTTTATTTTTCCAGACTCAGGACAGCTTTAAAGTTGGGGTTCTTTGGGGAGGAGATTACTTCACTTTTGGGACTTAATTTTTTACTCAGGAAAATAAGAGCAAACCTAACCCATCCACATTAGAACTAAATTACAAGCAGTAGCAAATGAGTATTGCACCTTAGCCAAAATTCTGTGGTATTTTTGTTGGTGGTGGTGGTTACTTTACTTCAAGGGGTCAGCCCCTCCAGTTTAATGCATCGTGCTTTACTTTTTATAGAAAATTTTATCTATTTTATTTTATAGAAAATAATCTCAATTCTTCATTTGCAGGTTCCTCCAATGTTTTTGAGGTGGGGCGGGGAGGGGCTTGTCAAGGCCTTGTAGATTTTTCCATTTTCCCCCCACCCCTCCTCTTCCGATTGTTTGAGCACTGCGATAGGAGTCTGAAGATTTGGAAGTTCGGTTCTGCACACATGTGTGTTTTAAAGACCCCTTTTTCCCAAACAGCAATCAACATGGTTAAAAATTAAACAAGCCGCTCAACCTTGCCGAGGCTGGTCGAGCAGAGATAACAGGGCTGGTAGTTACCATTTGGGCAGCTCTGCTCCTTTTGCAAAGACAGGCCTCTTTGTTTGGATGTTAAACATTACAGAACTTGGCCCCTTTGTGGGAGAATCTTTGTAGAGATACAAGGCCTCTGGGTACTCTTCATGTTGACATTTCTGAGCCCCAAGGGTAGGGGAGGGGGTGTCCATCCTGGCAGGGAAAACTTGTCTGTCCCCTCTGCCCAAACCCAAGATTAATCATTCCCCCCACTCCAAAGACTCATGATGAACGTTTGGTTTTCTTTTTTTGGAAAACTTAAGCTATGCCTCTTAAACATAATATAACATTACACAGTATGAGATTGCATCCTTTGTTTAATTGTTCCTAAGCTTCACGGCCTGTTATTTATTTATTAAACACATTTAAATAGATGCTGCATGGTGACTTCGGGCGGCTTACCCCGTTAAAATTCCACAATATAAAACCCCTAATCCCCTAGAAGTTAGAACATGGGTTGGGATTGTTTTTTCTTCTTCCCAAGCTTTCCAATGATAAGATGGAGTTGGAGAAGGGAGAATGGAGAGGTTGACTTTCTTTTTTTAACTTTTTAATAATCTCCACATCAGCAAGATCATCCTGATCATAATCAATGGCAAGGCACAGTAATCTTTTTTAAAGAATAGATGTAAAAATTAGGGATGAAGATCACGGGATCTTCAAAGGAGATGAGCACTCTGAAAAACTGCTACATAATATTGTTAAGAAGGTTGCACAATTGGGATGAAGATCATGAGATATTCAGAGGAGATGAGTTGTCCTGAAAACCACCTTCACAATATTGTTAAGAAGGTTGTAAAATCTTGCATTCTCTGTCTTGACTGGCTGGGAAAATTAGCACCAGCTCATCTGAGCTTCCATGAAGAAACAAAACCCACTTATTCTCTGTATAGCATCATATATATGTGTGTGGGGGGGGGGATTTGAATCATTTTTCTGCAGAAAATAGAACCAGGAGAGATCATTCAAGAATGCTACCCCTTGATTCTGCCATCCCTGCCAAAGGCTTGATTTCCATATGCTTCGTTGGACACAGATTCTATCAGGAGGGCATCTTGTATAACATCTCATGTTATTGTATGGCATCAAATGTCATCTATCTAGTTTAGTATGTTGAATGCATTGGACATAACATACCGGACATAAAGCCGAACATGATCGGTTTGTGATGAAATGGGTACAACTGTACATTGCGGAGTATAATGCGCTTCTTGTATTTGGTTATGCAGATTAGACCTGTCGTTTAGAACCTGATTTAATATATCTATAAGCAGGAGGCACAGCCTCTGCACGAAACAGCAGATGTCATGAAATAGGAACCGCTACAGACTTCCTCTCTATATTGGGCTGTTTATGTCAGCATTCCAACAATAGGAGGTTTGGGGATTGTTCCTCAGCAATGAAAAAGGGGGTTACATTTTGTAAAAATAAAATAAAATAAAAACTAATTTACCAACAGGAAAGTAGGCCTGACACACACACACACACACACAGCTGGCCCTGGAATGAGAGGAATGTCAGCAGAAGGAGAGGATTGTCTTTCCTGGCTCTGGTGAGTTACCAGGCCTAAAATGGCTTCATGTTCATACAATACGCATTTTGCTAGCCAAGACAATCCATGGGTGCAAACAAGTACATGATGCACTTGACAGAGCAGGAGAAAGAGTGAAGCCTTTTTACAGCTAAGTTTCAGTCCTTCATGACACGCACCATTCAGAATCTTCCTGCAATTATTTGCAGAGGATGAACAAGCATTTGTGACTCCTGCTTGTTGGATTTTAATGCCATGGAATATCAAGAAGAACAAAATGATCTCCATATCCGGATTGGAGCAAAGATAACCTCGAAGCAGACTTTTGTGTGTAGAAAGATTGAATTCATCTCATCTCTGCTGCTCAAAGTAAACCTCTGTGCTCAGCAAACTGCTCTGAGACCCAAAGTTCTTTCATTACAAATGTGCATTTTTAACTGCTGGGTTAAGTCTGCCCTTTCTTTGTTTACAGGGGAGTAGTGTCTGATGGGAGGGCTCCTTTAATGTAGTGGATAAAGCATCAGGCTAGAAACAGGGGTCCCCAAACTTGGAAATAGCTGGCTGGAGTATTCTGGGAGTTGAAGTCCACAAGTCTTAAAATTCCCAAGTTTGGAGACCTCTGGGCTAAAAGGTAGGAGTCTGGGAGTTCAAGTCCCACCTTAGTTATTAAGCTGAGTGACCTTGGGCCTGTCATTCTCTCTTAACCCTAGAAAAGAGGCAATGATAAACCACTTCCAAAAACTTGCCAAGAAAACTGCAAGGATTGATTTAGGCAGTCAAAAACTGTCTCAAAGGCACAAAAAAGGAAGTGTTTGATGGAGAAGATGTAGACAGCTATACAATTCCAATACCACAAAAAATATCTAACTTTTATTTCCTAATAAAATATAACAACTGAAAAACATTATTCTAAAACTCATCTAGGACAAAAGTATAATTAACGGCTGCAGGAAATAGCAAGGGTTTCTGTATACATATGCTATGTATGTATGTATGCATGTATTTATTTATCAAATGTTACCTGTCACAATCAACCAGACTCTTGATAGTTGACAGCAATTAAAACCCACATTTAAAACCATAAAGAGGGTGCAAAATCCATGGTGAGCCACATAAAACTTGACACTGACCATAACTATATTCAAACAATCCGGAGTCTCCTATCATTCGCCATAACAATAGCTCATTTATTTATTTTGTATTTATTTGTGGAACTTGTATGCCAACCAATGATTCTAGGCAGCTCACAGCAATAAAAAAAACATTCAGATAAAGACAGAAGTGCCCCCATCTCTCGGGGGCCAGATCAAGCAACCTCCCAGCTTAACTCCTATCTTAGTCTAATGCTTTGAGGTCAGATCTTCATGACTCTCCAGAAAGCCAGAAGGGTAAGGATCCCTCAGGTAGGAAGCTG
This sequence comes from Laticauda laticaudata, assembly GCA_004320025.1. NCBI lineage: Eukaryota > Metazoa > Chordata > Lepidosauria > Squamata > Elapidae > Laticauda > Laticauda laticaudata. Next base: position 31,743 of record BHFT01060372.1, read on the forward strand.
TTCTAAAGAGCTGGGGTGGCCACCAAGAAGTGGTGTTCCTTGGGTAAACCCTGGGGCACCCAAAACTCTTTGTGCTGCTGTATTCTGGACCAGTTGCAGCTTTTGGCTGGTCTTCAAGCTCCCCCTATACAAGACCTCAAGAGGTTCTATTCTGCTCCAAGATCCTGATGTCCCAACTAAATTCCTTTTGTTTTCCACAAGCATGATGGCATCTTCTAATGGAATCCATCCAATGGTGGGATTCAATTTTTTTTACTACCGGTTCTGTGGGTGTGACTTGGTGGGCGTGGCAGGGGAAGGATACTGTAAAATCCCCATTCTCTCCCCATCCCGCTAACCTGCTTTCCAGCTTTGTTCTCCTGTGCAGGGCAACAAAAGAAGACCCAGCCGATCAGCTGGGACTTGGGAGGCAGAGAATAAATGTGGGCAGGGCCAGTCAGAGGTGGGATTTGCTGGTTCTCTGAACTACTCAAAAATTCTGCTACCAGTTCTCCAGAACTGGTCAGAACTTGCTCAATACCACCACTGAGTCCATCCATTCATCTTGGGCATGTGCTTGGCCCCTTTCAATGGATCTATCTATTATAAAACTGTTCGTTAATGTCTGTATTTTATTTCTATTTTTTAAAAAAATCTTGATGCTGCCTAATCCACTCTTTTATATAACTAGATGTCCTATATAGGGCCCTTTCTCTCATTTTTCTAATAATGGCCATAAATTTATTTACATTTCTAATATGCCAGGTACGTGATTGGAGATGCATTACATTTTCTAGTGTGTACTGAAGATATGAATTGAACTTTAGTCTTTGAGCAATTAAGGCCGTCTGAAATGGCTCTTCATTAATGTTTATGCAATAAAAACAAGAGAACTATCCTTATTTGTGATATAAAAATGCAATTTCTTTTAATTTAGGTTGGAAAATCTTTAGTGAGTTTGTTCAGAGCTCTGGCAGATCTTCCTAACACCAGGAGAATTGTGTGCATTGAGAAAGAAAGGAGGAATAGAAAGACACTGCAACAGCCTGGGCTTGCCATGGATGGCTTTCTTCTCATAAAGGCAGTCCTCGACTTACAACCATAATTAACCCCAAAATTTATGCTGTTAAGTGAGATATTTATTCAGTGAATTTTCCCGTTTTAGCAATAGCAATAGCATTTAGAGTTATATACCACTTTACAGTGCTTTGCAGCACTCTCTAAGCTCTTTACAGAGTCAGCCTGTTGCTCCCAACAATCTGGGTCCTCATTTTACTCACCCTCGGAAGGATTGAAGGCTGAGTCAACCCTGAGTTGGTGAGACTTGAACTGCCAAACTTCAGGTAAAGGCTCTGTCACACTGCCCAACGGATGCAAAACGCACACAACGGACGAGCAAAATGTTCCATCCGTTGTTATCCGCTCTCAG
>BHFT01060375.1:0-13213 GCA_004320025.1 Laticauda laticaudata
AAGCGTCGTCCCATGGCGTTTTCCAAAACCTCATCTGCTAATGCCTACATAAATGGACTCAAAATGTCAGTCCCAACTTCATAATACGATCTACTTCTCAGCAAAAAATGCCAAACCCAGCTAAAACCCACGAATTTAAGAGACAGTCTTAACAAAGAGAGAAATCACCTTAAAGTAAAAAGAAAATAAGTTTATTTCAGCCACAACTGCGTTTGACGTTTTTGGCGCATTAATCGACGAGGCAAGCAGTCACCCAACTAAAAGAAAGTGAAGCTATTCAAAACTGCGCCCCAGACCAAGAACAACAAAAAAACCGATATCCAGCGTTCCTAGCCTCATAAAACTTTACAATGTCCTGCCCTCTATAATGCACACAAAGCCAGAACCCTACCAGTCGCGGTGCTGCATAGATATGAAAAAGAAACTCATGAACTTTGCCACCGACAGGAAACTTATCCACTCGATAAAGCCTATTAATCAGTCCCAACACTGTTCTTATTCCAGTTCTGAGCAACACCATGCTTATTCACCTGCATGCTTCATCTTTTGGCGTCCTCCAAATCCTAGACGTCACCAGCTTCCAGATCTTTTCTCGGTGTAGGATAGAGAGCACCGTCGCTGTATAACCGCCAAAGGGATGCTCTCCAAAGCAGAACTGCAATTACTCCAACCGTTTGATCCGTGAACCCTGCTAATCATCGTCTGTGACATAACGACCGGATAACATACTTTACGAGCCTTTCTATCGTTCCAACTGACCACAACCTCTCCTTGGAATCCTATGGAACAAGCCAACCCCAATACATTCTCTCTGAGAATGACGATTCTGGAATCCTCCTCCTCAACTCTTACACGCTACTCCACAGACCGAGCCAAAGCCATCCGACATTTGCCGACCCCTGAACCCATTCCCTGGTGCCCATTCACAGAAAGACAACCCATGCTCCAACCACCTCTCATCTTCCCCAGAGTCGAGAACCTCCTCAGAGCTACCATGACTGCACCACACTGCGGAACCACAGCCAAAACCTTTACAGCGTGGAATAAACTGAAGAAGCTGCCATCGAGCAAAATAACTAAAAAACTAGACAGATTATTAAACCTCATTAGCCAACAGCACCAAAGCTATCCTATTCATAAAAGGTGTGCATCTTATTGGTACAGGTATAACTCAAAGCACCCTCGCTAAGAAAAAACTCCTAGGCAGTTCACAGGGCACCCAGCCATACTGTTAAAAAAGGAACCCCCAGAGTTATATCTGGTGCCAGGTTCTAACAAAGCCATTCAACACTTGGGAGTTCAACACCATGCCTGTCAAGAAACATCCCTACCCCCCCACACCACCAATACGAACTGGGAATAGCTCCCCAGGCTCTTGGTCCAGTCACATGACTCCACTGGCAACGAAGGGAACACCTTTTATAGTTGTCGATCCATACTCAACTTGAATTCATCCTCATGCTTCCAAACACCCAGGCTTCATTGGAACCGGCCTCCGACTAAAACATGTGCAATCACGAGCTACTCAATATGGTATCAATAACGCCCTCATTTAACTGCCTTGCATCGAACAATACTGCTGCCCATGGTGTCCACTCACACATTAACCATGCGCCCCATCCACTACGAATCACGCAAAACGCATGGTTAGATATACTATAGTAAGCCTAGAGAGATGGGACAAGACTGTAAAGACAAACTCAACTGTTTACAACATCCTGCAACATATTACCCCTAGTACACTACAAATAAACCCAACTGAACTATTAATGGTTGAATACGGTCTACCTGGACAGTTCATTTCCCACCTAACATGGGACAAACCCCCCACTCCTCTAACAAATACCGTACCTTCGAATATCGCGAACCTAGTCGGCCAAGAACTCTTACTGGGCCCCACTAGCTTGCCAAAGCCATCATCACACATCATATCCCCGTCTACGGCTAAACCACTAAATGAGACGAGAATGGGCAACGGCACATTAAGACCACATCATCCGCAACTTCGAAAAAAAACTGCTAAGAAGAACCGAAGAAAATAAAAATTCGATGAAGAAAACAAACCAAGGAGGGGGAATACAGATAAAATAAAAGAAGAGGGAGAGAACGGACCGTTCCTATAACAAACTACAAACTACTGCCTAGAAACGGACGAACAAGTTTAACTCAAACAAAAACAAAAAGACGTCACGCAGTAATATGATGAACCCACAGAAAAGAATAGATGTCGGGGAGCAGGAGAACGAAGCGAGCGCATTCTGGAAGGATGGCACGCGAAGCGAGACCTCAACCGAAACCGGCTAAAACAGAGAAACAGCAAGCCATCTCAACCAGAGCCGAGAGCTCATGCCAGGGCGGCATGGCTAGACTCCCCTTACGGAGGGTTCCATCGGAAGTTCATGAGAAGTAGTATCACGACCGAACACTTAAGACCAAAACAAGACTGGAGCTGCTGTTGCAGTGACACTAAGGCTAGAAAAGCCCACCTACTCGCATGCCGTGACTACATATCACACGTTGCGACTAGACCTAAACGGGGGAGGTGTTCTTGTATTGGACTTTGGTACTAGGTTCCAAGTATTCTTTGATTGCTGAAAAGGCATACTTACGGATTGAGTTTGCAGAAAATTCTGAGGAGTGCCACGCGGAAGATGTTAAAGTTAAAGATTACCAAGCTGAGGCTAGCCGTTATAATGAGATAAGCTGCCGCGCTGTGGCTATGATTCTGATTTATTACCTATGTCGTTATGAAATAGAAAAGAGTTGTTGTTTGTGAGAACCCCGGTCTCCTGCGTTCTTTTTGGACGGAACACATTGTATCATCAATTTAGTTCTGCTTAACTCTTGTGAAAAAAGTTTCTCTTTTTTAACAGCTGATTTAAGTCATGGTTATATTCATTGTAATCAATTTTTTTCTCTCATGAATTATGCTTTATGAAATTAGAATTTTGGCAGCTCATCGTAGCGATCTTGGCTGCACGTGTTCTATTCTTTAATCTCCAGCCATCCACTACGCCCTGTCTTCTTTTTCAGTCTCCCAATTGTCCATCTTGCAGATTCATTAGTGAAAGTCTTGTTTTTCTGCATCCTCTTCTCTCTCAAAAATCTGCCATAATATTAATTCTGCTGTTCTCATTGAGTCAAGGTCTGTCCGTTCCCCATGTAATAGGGACAATGTATTAGGTAAGCCCTTTGGGATTAGCATCTATATATCACCTCTTTGTTCAATAGATTTTGTCAAAATCCGTAGTTTTCGAGTCTGCCTCAGTCGGTATTCCGTTCATGGGTATGTTCTTTAAAACCACAATCCTTCCTTTGTAATTTCCAATGTTTCTCATCTTTACCACATGTATTATTTGTTGTTAAATGGCTTTTTTGTAAAATCTGATATTAAAGCTTTCTTGGTAGGTTATTTTCTCATGCATATTTGTAAAAACTCGGATATTACAGTCTCATCTACCTCCAATCATCATCTTCTCTCTCTGTCAATTTCCAAGCCTCAGCAATATCTAAGCAGATCTCTACTGAGCATAATTTTTCGCTCTTTGTTTTGAAATCTGATACCTAGGAATTCTATACTCTCATCTCCCATTTCAAGCAATCCGACTTATTATCTTGTTCACACGTGTTAATCTGCTATCAAGTATCTTCCCAATTTTCTTGTGCTCTTTGTTTTTCTTCTTTTCATTTTTTCTGAATCTCTTCATCAAATATTTGCACCCATCATTTGTTAATTATTCTCCAACCTTTTCTCAGGTTTTCCTGTTTTTGCTACGTATTTTGATCTTATTTTATGAGTCTGATCTTTATTTTAAGGTTGGGATCTCCTTGCATAAATCATGCTGTTGATTATTCTTTTCTTGATTCTTTGTCTGCTTTAACAATCGTCTGAACTTTCTTTGAATATGTGTCTTCCACGGATGGTGGGAGGCAGAAGTAAGTGAATGAGCCTCAGAAGCGTATAAAACTTCAATCTCATTTTAAAAAATCAGGAATCTTCAGTGTCTTCTGCAACCTTAATCAATTTGATTAGCAATTAAATCAAAATGAAATAAAAATATAAAGAAAACCCAATTTAATAAAAAGAACAAGGGACAAAAATTTTTCAGTCTTCTTAACCGTAATCAATCTCAAATAATATCAGCATAGAAAGGAACGGAGGAAAAATAAAAAGGTTTTACATACAGAGCACAAAAAAAATTAACGAAATTGTAATAATAAAACCAAAATCTTTTTCAGAGTATTTTTTTTCTCGCCCTTGTTCACAACACAAAACTTTAAATCCAAATGAGAGAATTCTCGAAATAAAAAAAGTATAAAAGTGACAAAAAAGTAGATTAAAAATAAAAAATCCAAAGAAGAAAGGAAAAAAAAATAAAATCTTTAAGGCTTTCCCTTTAAAATATTAACAAGATGGAAATATTACCAAAAATATTAGGTTCTTTAAAAGAGAAAAAATAGAACAGAAACTGGTAAAGGTGGCTTAGCACAACTTAAAAAGATAAAAAGACACACTGCACTTTATTAATTCCAAGTCTTGGCATAACTCTCTCCAAGCTTAAAGCAAGTTTCAAATTGGTTGATATGAAATCCAGAAGAATACACATGCATAACCACTCTGCCGCTCGTTCCTCTATTTACACATAGCAAATGTCCTGACAAAAAGAATTTCCAAAGCTTTCTCTTCTCAGCTTTCTCACGCTTCCATCTAAAAATATTTTCAAGCTCTAGTTCGGCAGTGTACAACAGTTCTTTATGCTCACTGCTCCCCCTCTTTCAAGATAAACAATAAAAATTTAAAAGAAATAAAAACAAAGGATATACAAATATCTAGATAGGGTACTCGTAACATAAAATATTGTACATAAAGTCACAAACAATGAGAAAAAAAAAATAGAATATATTAAGAATAGAGGAAACGCAGTCCCTGTAGCAAGTGCAAAATCACATAAGAAGTTACGTCATATAAGAAGAAAGGAAAGGCAAAAGTTACTTTACACATTTCGCCTTATAAAACGCCCGGCTTATTAGTTCTATAAATCTAGTTTACACAGATTCTTTTTTCCCCGTTAGGGTGTCCTTTAAGGTAAAAATAAAAGAAAAATCTATCAAACCAAACACTTTCTCTTGTCAGCCTTTCCGCTTCGAGCTATCCCAACCTTCAACATTTTGATGGCTGACCTCTCTGCTGCTGCAAAAAATGCTTTCTCCTGATCAACCAGGACTTTGCGATCCCTCGGATCTTACAAGGCGCGCCCTTCACTATCACTGTTCCTTTGGACGTTTAGTTTAGGTCCATTTGGACCGTCCAGGGGCAAAGATATCAGCTGCAATCTCAGACCTCCGAGATTGCATGCAGTATCGTCACGATGCCAGCTCCTCCCCCCAACATTTTAGATTGATCTTGTGGAAATAGCAAAAACAATACTCATACTGGACAGTAGTTTAAAAGAAGTGATTAGAAGTGTTTTCCAAACACAGAGTTTCCAAGTCATGACATAAGGATAAATAAGAAACTGATATTATTATCCAGTTTCAGGGATGTATGAAATATTAATAACAGATAATTTTATATTTTTAATTTTAAAACATAATTAACATAACAGATATACTGGATTTGACCAAATTTCCCTCCCCTTTCCCTTATGTATATTAAATTATTCCTTATAGCAGTAGCCTTGCTGCAATTCATTTTTCAGACATTTGTGCCTAGATGATTCTTGATAGAGCAAGGGAAGAAGCATGGAGATTGGAAGAAGAAAAATAAGAAAATCAATGAAATAGAGAGCATGATGTCAAAAAAGGAGCAATTTGTTTATCATGAAACTTCTATATGAGCCTTGTGGCTCAGTGGTTACAATGCAGTATTGCAGGCTAATCCTGCTGACTGCCTTGAGTTCAATCCTTCAGAGGACCTGGATTGTTGGGAATTATGTGATTACTCTGTAAACCATTTAGACACTGCTGTAAAGCACGATGGAGCGATATTCAAGTCTAAGCACTATTGCTGTAATAGGAGAATAAGGAAAGCACTTGGCTGATTTCAGGGAAGATCAATAACTTTCTGACTACAGCATTGTTAACATCAATAGGGAAAAAGATAATGATATTATTTCAGAAGTGGCAAAGCTAAGGAATCATTCCTGAAAATTCCTTAGGAAAATAATTTTTTTTTTCTAATGTAACTAATGGTGCATCCAAAAGCTATGGAACACTATGGCTCTATATAAATGGGGAATCAAATGCTTTGGTGATCTACAGTCATGTATCAGTTAAATTCACATGTACAATGATCAGTCTGATCCATTGATCTTTTCTCCTGTGCTTTCTTTATCTCCCACAATGGTGTATCTCTTTTCAAAACTGAATGAGGCATTTGTAGAAATGCTCTGCTCAGACTGCAGCTCACATGCAGCTCCTTAGAAGCATATTGGACAATTGGGGCATTGTATTTATCTGCATTCACCCAGCATGAAATCACTTTATTGGTCGTAATGACTACACGAGCCAAAATCTGTGAGATGGGCAAGTATGTGAAATTTGTATTGTTTAAAGATGTAAGTGGCATTCTGCTTTGCTATTCAATATTCAGAAGAATCAGTTACTTTCTACTCAGTTGGATTTCTCATTTAAATAATCACATATAAATGAAACTGGGTGTTCTCTGTGTCATAATCAACAACACAACCTTTTCTCATAATGAAAATGTAAACACAGGGTGTAAGCCAAAATAAAAAAAGCTGTTATCCTGAACAGTATCATTTATTTTTTTAAAAAAGGCGAACATAATGTTTGACAATCGCCCAATTAATTTTGGAAGAATTTAGACTGCCAATACATTGGACTGCAATCACTACAATAAAAAATTGATTAGGCTTTCCAATTAATTAAATTAGAATTTGACTAGATTTGTCAGCAATTCTTTGACTGACCTGACCTTTATTAGTAACATTTAGCTGTACAAAGGACAATGTATCTTCTCAAGAGGCTTTTTGAGGGTTATAAACTAATAGGACATATTCTTTCAAAGTCTTAAAAAATCTAGATTTTATCAAAAAGTTTGGAACTCTTGCATACAGTATGTATATACCTGCACTGTATATTTATCTATTTAGTTGTTTCCTGTCTCATTTCTTAATCCTTTCCAACAAAGATTGTACACTCTCAGATATAATTCAGAGATGTCTTGGATCTCATGTGAACACTTCAGCTATTCGTCCAATGGAACTTGGGAAAAATGCAATTATGTCAAAGGGAAACTATCAAAACAACAGTAGGTATACAGTATACAGGAGTGGAGAACTGTGGCCTTTTGTGACCTGTGGACTTCAACTCTCAGAATTTCATGGTTGGCTCAGTAATTCCGGGAATTAAAGTCCACGAGTCATAAAGGGGCCATAGTTCCCCATGTTTGATTTGTCTGGTGTGGAATTTGAAAAGCTTAAACAGTACAGTGAGACATAAGCATCTTACTAAAAATAATTATGATTAATTATATTCTTGTGGCTTTCTATAGACTTTATCTCAGCATGCCTGAGTGATTCACTGAAGCCCACAGATTTTTCTCTCCAAAATAATTTCATTGAATAAGCAATTCTGAAGACATGACTAAAAGATCCATTCCTGTCAGTAAAATTAAGAAAGTTTTTTTTTTTCTCTTCTCCACATCATCAGCAAACATCAGCAATATCTTGGTCTAAAAGGCATCTGAAAAGTGGTGTCTTTTCATATTGACAACCAAAAAACTAAAAGTTAAATGATTGATCAATTTATTTTTGAAGCAATAGGCCTGACACATGATTGACCCAATCTTTATCTGGTAAACTAACTTCATCCTTTTGTTATAGCATTGACATTCTGTGGAAGGGTTTTATTATTCCCTCAAGCACAATTGTACTCTAAGCTCTTATTCTAAGTTAACTGAAAATATTTGTGGGCACGCCTTTTTATTTGTTTTAAACATTACAGAAATAATTTGCGCACAGTGTAGTTCAGAGCTAGGCAACTTCTGTCTTGAAATAGGACCAAGAAAAAAGTCCAAAGGACATAAAATTAATCAAGATCAAATTATCAGCTAATTCTGTTTAATAGTAGATCTACTGTGACCCATTTGGTCTCTGAAAAGAAGCCCTTGAACAAAACACAAAGATGAAATTTAAAGAGTAATTTAAATTGAATAGCAATGAAATAATAATTTCTAAATCTTTCTGATATTTTGATGAATCACAAGAAGCAAAATGTTTCTTTTTATATTGGGCTGCAAAGAATTAACTCATTCAAGGAATGCTGTTGTCTACTTCTATAATTTGTCCTGATCTTAAGGAAATAGAATGATTTGTTCATTATGAAAAATGTCTTCGTACAAAATTGAACAGACCCCTGAATACAATACCTGAAAGCATGGCATATAACTAATAAATTTTAAATAAGGCAAGGTTATCCTGATTCTTGCTACTTTAAATTCACTTGTTCTGATATCTAACAATACAATTCTAAAAGTAAAATTTAGTTTCTTCCTACTAAATTAGGGTACTTCATTCCTTATGATTGCTTTGGGAGGCTGACATAAAATTTTAATTATTTATTCTCTCAGTGCTGACGGGATGCATTTGACTCCTAATTGAGGCTGAAACACATTTCTTGTCTCCAATACATTGAATTATCTTTAACATGCAAGTTCTCTGTATTAAGGGAAACACTAGCTGGTTAAACATGTGAATTTGCCAACTTCATATTATATTCCAAATTCTTAGATGAGACATTGAAACGTTATCCTTTGAGAACCTTTTCTTCAGTAGTTCTCAAACACCACTGCCTTTCACAAACATTCTTTTATTGATGAGAATTTGACAATACTATAATAGCTTGTAAGATAGATTGTATCAAAGTTAATCATAATTGTGTGCTTATCATTAGCAGAGTAGTATGTAGCAGGTTAAGGCTGGTGGCCAACTCCACTCTTATTGTCTTAGGTGAATATAATATCGGAAATCTTCAAAGGACTACAAACATGACAGGCAGTGCAAAACAATACTCCTGGACACATTCATTGATGCTTATGGTATATGGAAGACTAGCTTGGACTGGAACTGGAGTAAATGATAAAGAACATTAATAAATAAATGGAATACACACAAACATTAAGACAAAGATTGATAAAATAATAAATTGCAATTTAGATTGGAAAAAAATAATGAATAAAAGCAAGTATAGTTTTTTTCCCCTTCCATTCAATCATTTCTGATTTTGGGAGATTGCCTAGATAAGTTCCTGCAGTTTTCCTGGCAAGAAAAGGTTTTTCAGAAATAGATTGCCATTGTCTCCTTCCTAGGGCTATGAGAAAGAGACTAACCCAAGATCACTAGCTGGCTTTGTGCTTAAGATGGGACTAGAACTCACAGTCTTCTAGTTTCTGATGCCTTAGCCAAACTACACCAAACTATACCAAACTGGCTCTCTAAGTACAACAAAGTGTTGCTTTTAAAATTCCCAAAGTTTTATCAGTTTAATTACTTTTTTTTAATTTTGAAACCATTGACAAGATGTGAACAGGGAAAAATACCCACAACCTGTCTTCCTTTAAATAATTATGCATGAAAAATGCATCTTTAATTTTAACTTTATCAGATCATCATGGATAAATATAACTGTACTTATAGAATAATAAATACAGCTTCTCAAAACATATAAATTATTCACAAGAATGCATATGAAAATTCAACAGTTTCTGTAAAATGGTCTCTGTGGAGATATTCCCATGATCACAGCCTCTTTCACTGGACTCATTCCTTATTCTAGGGTAACTCTTTTGCTTTAGCTCCTCATAGTTTTAAGGCTAGTTAATTAGAGCATGGATAAGCAAAAGTTGGATGAACAAACTTTAGCTTTAGTATAAATCCCCATACTTGGAGAAAAAGGAGAAGTATGTGAGAAGTAGCCTCTTCAGAATAGGCCTAAGTTTACTTTTAATCAAAGACTTGCAACATTTTCATAATCTATTATTTTTAATAACCCATTACTTGTTGTACTTGAATCTCATATACAGAGAAATGCATATATGCATCACCATATATATTTGAATTTTTGAAATGAGGTCCATATGCAGCTGTTTTCTCAGCACCATGAGGAAACATAAACCTTATGCCTTGAGCAATAGACATATCAATAGACATATCGAACTGCTACTAGCCTACCAAGCATTGCGGCACCAAGAAAGATCCTGCAAAAAGAGCAGAGACTGCTTCCCTTCAAGAGCAAAACAACAAATGAATCTAGTGGACAAAACAAGGGGCCTTTAAGAGGAAATTCCATTGGGGTGAGGGAGGGAACTAGAGAGAATGCTGTCAAAGTCATGTGCACAACGGCCATTGGTTAATGTTATATAAAGGCACATACCTCCTTATCTCCTTTTATACTCTGATGATGTTAGCAGAGGCTAACAAAAGCTTACTGAACAATTTAGGGTCAAAATTATCATCACCGCAAAGCAACCTTGATTCAAGGGAGTAACAGGCAATAGAGAGAAAACATTATGGAGCATCATATAAAGGCAAAGATCCTTTTGAGGCTTCATTTAGGCTACTAATTATTCTTCTTTCAAATTACATATTGATCTGCATTTTAACTAAATTGAAATACATCCACCCATATAAGGGCTAGAGTGACTTAAACTGACCCCAATATCTGACAAAAAATTGCGAGTGGTCATTCTTTGAAATTTGAAGAAAAGTGTTGGGGGAAATTTGATGGTTCAACATTGTTCAAATGGTGGTGGGTTACCGATATGGATAAGAAGGCTAAGAGTTTCAAACTTTTCACTTTTGTGCAATCAGCACCAATGTGATGTTCTTACTTTCCAGCTGCATGACAGAAAGAGAATAATGCAAAGCAAGTGTTACACAAACCATCTCAAGCAATACCCTGGGCATGAACTCATCAAACTGATTCTTGCCTGAAGGCAAAGATGTTGGAGACTTGATTGTTTTTCTTGTTTCCTATTGAGGAAGGACTCTTAAAAAATCCTAGTAGGAATTCAAGAATATACTAGTTTCTCCTGCCCAACCCTTCAGGGTTTATCCAGTTAGTACGTGCTTTGAACATGTGCTTGAATTACTATTCGATAATAAGTACAATTAGTACAGGGCAAGATTGAACAATCTATTAACATCCTTGTTCTTTCCTACAGGAAATTGTTATGGTTAGCTTTACTAAACCAGTTGCTTCAGAAGCAATGAAGAAGGGAGACCAAGGAATAAATTAATCTGACACACTGATGAGCATAAAAAAGTTAGATAGTATATCATGGCGAAATATAGCAACAATTTATTATAAGTGTACATTACTATTTTCATCTGACAAACATTGGATGAGAGCTTGGAATATATTTTATCACTCTGAAGCTTCAGTTTATTATTTTCAGTCATTTTTTTCTTTTTGTGTGTTTGTATGAATGTTGGTCAACTGAGGGCCAGTTTGATGTAGTTGTTAAGCCACCATGCTAGAAAATAAGAGACTATGAATTATAGTCCTAATCTTAGGTATGAAGCGCCAACCACTACTCAAAATCTCAGGAATATTTCCAACAGTCACCAGGAGTTATGACTAATTCAAAGGTACCAAAGGGGGAAAAATTAGAAATGAGTCTATGAGGGACAATATGAAGTTGCTTCATCATTTAAACAACTCAGGTTTAGCTCTCAAATGTTGAAATTTAATCATAATTCAGCATTTTACAAAAATATTTCTGATTATAAAATCACTAACGTAACATGCCTCTCATTATATTGTTTGCAACACTCAGTCCTATATCTGTGAGACCACATGCACCAGTTGGAATGTACCAGTTAGAAAGGGTGCTTACAGCAGAAATGGGAAGGTAAGCATTTTCTGCAGGATCTCCCTTCCTATGGAAGGTCATTTTGCCATAAAGAATAGAATAGAGAATACAGAACAATAAAATTGAAAGGGATCTTGGAGACCTTCTAACCTCCTGCACAAGCAGGAAACCCTATACCATTCCACACAAATGGATGTCCAATATCTTTTGTGTGGAATGGCATAGGGTTTCCTGCTTGTGCAGGAGGTTAGAAGGCCTCCAAGATCCCTTCCAATATCTTTTGATACCTTCCACTGATGGAGCAACCACAACCTCTGGAGAAAAGTCATTCTATTGATTAATTGTCTTCACTGACAGGAAATATTAATTTTAGGTTGGACTTTTCCTTGATAAGTTTCCATCTGCTATTTTTTTAATCTTGCTCTCAGGTGCTTTGGAGAATAGACTGACCTCCTCTTCTTTTTCAAATATTATTATTTTAATAATTATTGTAATAAGCTCCACAACTTTATTTAGACTCTCACTTTTGATATGTAGAAAATTTGTGTAAATTGGGTTATTTTAAAAAACAATTTAGGGTTGGTTGATTTACCTGGGATACTTGACGGCATTAAGATTAATACAGGCTGGGAGGGTGGAGCTGGTGTGGCGACGATATGGCATGCAATATTGGAGGTCTGAGATCGCTGCCAATATCTTTGCTCCTGGACAGTCCAAGTGGATCTACACCATCCCGAAGAGACAGTGAATGTAAAGAGGGCATCCTGTTGATCCCAGGGATACTGCAAAGTCCCTGGTAGATCCAAGAGAAGCTCATTTTGCCAGTGGCAAAGAGGCAGCCATTAAAGCTGCTGAAGTTGGGACAGCTCCGAAATGAAAGAGAACAGAAAGAGAGAGTGTGCTGGTTTGGTGAGAACTTTTTCTATATTTTAAGATTTGAAAGGACACCCTAAGGAAAAGACAGAATCTGTAAAAGTTTTGACAGAAGTGATTAAATGGCAATTTTAAACAGGAATGTCAAAGTAATATTTTTAATTTTTTTTTCTCATTGCTGGATTGGGAATGGGAAGGTAAGCATTCCTTCCCATTAGGAAGGAATGGCAAGGTAAGCATATGGGAAGGTAAGATACATGATCATATATTTTGAAACTGGACTGGGTTTTTTTTCTCTTCTTTCATCTATTCTTTTTCTCCTTTTTGACTTTATAATATTTTAGGCTAGAGACCCCCTTTAGTTATTTTTTAAAAATATCTTTTTCTTTTTTTAATTAATTCTTATTATATTTTGCTTGGAAAAAGAGGGGGAAGTGAAAGCAAAAGAAACTTTGTAACACTGCCAACTAGAGGCTTGGAAATATTCTATTTCTCTTTTGACCA